>OZ024909.1:68322214-68421045 GCA_964017125.1 Flabesymbios commensalis | reverse complement strand
GCTAACCCACATTAAAAAAACAATGAAAATATGTGTCATTGATAGCAACAACTTGATCACTATACGAGTTTCACATTCAGGGTTAGACCATTTGGTCACTGATTTTGTTACCTTTTTGTGTTAATTTGTATTTATTCGTTTTATACTGTACTTCATTGTGCAGCGCGATTTTTTCTCAAAATCGTCAAAATGTGGGTTAGCCCACTTGTGCATGATGCCATCCAAATGCAAACTACAGTACTTTTCCAATAAGCTGTTACCGCTGTACGCCTTTGTAGCCCATAGAAAGGCAAACAGTAGTAACTGCACCATTTTCAAACTAAGCATTTACTTCTGTTTACCTTCACCTTTGAGGCTATACAAAGCTAATATCAAAAACTGCACACTCTTCACGTAAGCAGTTACTGTTGTTTGATTTTGTATGACAATAATATAATAGTGCCCACACACAATCAGCAAACACAAGACGTTGACCATTATTGCCTAAATGTTGTCCCAGCGCTGTAGATGGTGGGGCAACATTAAACCAACATTGGTTCAACGTCTTGTGTTTTCTGGGAACAAAAACATTGTGCCATGTTGGCTAAATGTTGTTTCAGCGTCGTAGACAATGGGCCAACATTTAAACAACATTGTTTCAACGTCTTTTGTTTGCTGGGCACTGGCTGACACGCCGGGTGACTCTCTCATGTCCACCAAGGCATGCTATCCTAAACTGGCAGGAAAACATTCAGATCCAATCAATTAGGGTCAATGCTCAGTGAGCATGCAGCGCGGAGCAAGCCTTCCGCGATCATATCGCGAGTTCCGCTGAGCGAGATTCCCATTTATTAACATTCTCAAAAAAACTGCTCAGTCTCTCTAAATTTTCGAAATCAATATATTAACACCTCGAAATACTGTCCATCTCGCAGTATTTGCAATGAAAAAGCGCACCTACCAACTGCACGCCGCGGAGTCAAGTGTCGAGTGTCGCCATTCTAAGATAATCATGATTATATAATTAGGTTATATATTAGGTTGTTATATAATTAAGCTAAGTGTTATGATCTAATACAACCGCTTGCTGCATTTTCGATATTAATTTATTTATGTTGATATAAAATATTCTCAGAATATTACCCAAACAAAACTTGATTGAAAAATCGTGGACTGTACATTTTGTAGAACAAACTGTATTTGCAGATATTTCGGAATAATTCTTTAATTGTGATAAATTCTGCATTTACAGTAGCCATTTGCAGTATTCCGCCCTGGATGCCCACAGCGTGGTATGCCAACCCGCAGCCATAGTCTTCTTCTGTCGCCTTCTACAGCTATCCGGGACCCGGACGGCGTGAGCAGGGTTATCCTAGACACAATGAGATAACTGTCAACGCCTTCTGTGGACTGCAGGAGCAATCCAGCAACAGAACGCCATGACGTCAGCAATGAATGCACAGTTATAATCAGTCGTAGCAATCTACAAAACGTGCGTATCTTAAAGAGACGTTTTGGTGCCAACACGCCATGTGACAGGCGCTGTTAGGAAACGCTGGGTGTTCTGTATCCGATATCTAGAGTGAGGCGGTAAAGAGATGCCCACAGGACACGTGAGAAGTGATGCTGTCACTAGAAGGTAATACTAATAACAAAGCTAATTTTAAAAAGGTTGTTATTTGTTGCCGTTATTATGTAAAGCTGCATTGTCTGTACGACTTCAGAAACGTATGTTTTCGCTCTATGTTTTTTGTGCCCACTAGACGCTCAGTGTACACTGAACCTTAAACCAATGCTGGTTGAATATTGGTCCACCGTCTGCGACGATGGACCAGCATTCAACCAGCACTGAGTGAACGTCGCCCGTTTTCTGGGCGGCTCCTTGCATCGCGTGACATAACATGCTTACGGCACTACTTTTTAAGCGCTTCATCCCGTTAAAGCCAACTAATCACAGATTCAGATTGCTTTAAAGATTTCTCTCACCACCTTAAAACGTGTCTTTAAAGATAGCTACATTCATAAATTATCAAAAGCACTGATGTGCAGACTTCTTTGTGGACTTTGATATTGAAAAAATAAGCTGAAAAAACATACTCTCTATTCGTCTGATCTACAATATAATTATACAAGTACAGATATGCCACGATATAAATTTTCCTCAAACAATTTCGTTTGTATATCTGTATTTCGTTGTTGTTTTAAAAAACAAATAATATAGTAAGCATTACCGCGCCGTCTATTGTGTGACAAACAAGTTATTTGATAATGTCACATGTGGAAAACACTCCTGTAATTTGTGTTAAGACATATCTCGTAACAATCACAACGCATCACAATAACTCAGTCTTTTTACATTGGCCCAAACATTATACCACATTATACCAACGTCTCGTGTCGTGTTCAGTACTGCAGCGTCTTCTTTACTGTGTTATGGCAATCCTGCAGTCTTCTGTGGCCTACCATCACAGCCCTGGCTGATTTTCAACCATTTGATGTTGTGGATCGCGGTAGTGGTTGAAAATTTAAATTACCGTATTTGTATTTAAGCGTTAATATTAGCCCACAGTCCTATCACATTGTCCCAACATCTGGTGTCGTGTTCAGTATAGCAGCGTCTTCTTCACTGTGTTATGGCAATCCTGCAGTCTTCTGTGGCCTACCAGCACAGCCCTAGCTCTGTCAACCACTGAGCTGTACAGCTGTCAGAGACAAGCGGAAATAACCGTTCTGTTGTTGTCTTAATCCTCACGATGTGCACAGAATACAACTCTGCCGTGTAGAACAACCAACAGTATCTGCTTACTTGTGGAATACGCCGTTACTGCTGATTGCATTCCGGAGTTGTCGATAGGTACTGTCTCTTTTATGCTGTCAGCAGATATTTGTATGATTTCAAGATAATTCGCATACATAACAGACATAAATATCAGTGCTGCCTATGGTACTGTGCACTATAAAGAACCCTTGCAGTCATTCGAAATAAGGGTAGGGCATAGTCCTGGCTTCGGGCTTCCTTCTGTCGCGATATAGCCAGGATTGTGCAGAAAGCGACGTAAAGCAATATTCATATATAGACATAATTATAGTGAACATGATTACCACCATGATCCCCAACAGACAGTATGAATAACAGCATGATTTATACAAAGATCCCACAATTACAGAAATATATTATGGTTATAGTTCATGAAAATTATTAAATATATAAATAGCAAATATTAATAAGGATCCATCGTTATTGAAAGTTCTTTCCTGAGATATTTGTCATGTTTGTGGGCGTTGAAACTGGATAATTTGGTCCAATTAGACCAGCACCGCGTCAATGCCTCATCGTGGTTTGACTGACCGGCCTGCATGTATTAGGGGACTATAAGCAATGGTTCTGAACCCCGGCGACGATAACCGTCGTTATTTTTAAACTCATCAAGCATGCACAGACGTGTATGTGTGGTCACGTAAATTTATTATTGCTGTCCGCAGAGACCATACCGGCAAATACAACGACCAACCCAGCAAATACAACGTAAGTGGAAATGAAATGAATGTGGTTTTAGGCCACTTTTGTGCACATGTATGCTAAACTGGGCCAGGATAACATCCTGAGGATGGTGAGATTAATCAGATGACACTGCCCTCCAGACACAGGATTCTAAACTCGAGCGCTGGCGGTCTGAGGTCGAGCACGCTACCTCTGGGTCACGGAGGTTCCCCACGATATTGAAACTTTACGAGTGAGCGGGGAAGAAACGCTTCTAAGCAGGCAGTTTTAACCATTGCACCAAGCCCCCCGCCTCAAATACAACGACCAACCCAGCAATTAAATGTGTTGGTCCTGTGATGGCGGCCTAGCATTAAACTAGCAAAAATATAATGTGCGGTTTGTCGATCAAAATTGACTAGGGTACTACCCTAAGGGTAGTGCCTTATTTTTGAGTGCCAATTGTCGATACAGTAACTGAGAAAACTGGAAAATCATGTTTCGATTGACCCCTCCCCCCACTCCCCTGCAAAATTCTGGATCCGCACATGTATGTGCAAGCTCTCCGGGGCACTTTAACCATTAAAGCGCTGAATTATTTTTGTATAAAGCATGGAGACCAATGGTTTTTTCTATTTGAAAGCACCATAAATGTCTTAGTTAGCTCTTTCCAATTCATTTGAATACCTATGTTATAGGTCTACGACCATTAGAAATATTTCTACTCTCTCGACTTTAAACGTTGGTTGACGTCGTCTGTAGACGTCACATTCTGACGGCTTAATAGGTCCCTGCACTGTAGGGGTTAAGCATGGTAAACCGTATTTTCTTGCGTTATTAATATTGCTTATTGTAAATAGCGTGAGGTGGTACTTTTTAAAAAGCCGTTATATTCGTATAATACGTTAATACCGAATTACATGCATGTCAAAGTATCTACGATCGAATCAATGCTGTCATATATTTCAGGATTTCCAAACATTATATAGGATGTATGCCCAGAAATGTCCTCAAACAACAAATATCGTGCAAGTACAAGTATCCACGATCGCGATTTTGCTGTCATATATATCAGGATTACGAAACATTATTTGAATAATAACATTCACAAGATACCATGACAAAGTCTGTGGTATATTGTAGACTATGATATGTTGTTATCCATCATGTGAAAAAAGATACTGAGCAATGCTGAACATTGTGCTACAAATATGAGCCAATTGCTTATCATGGGTCATCAAGCTGTCGCCCAAATATGGCATGGGAAGACCACTAATTTAATCTTGAATGCACTCTTCTATCAGCCGAGCCAGCAGTATACGTCAACCCAACACCGGCCTATCTTGGCCCAGCAAACAGGAGATATCTACACAATGCCGGTATCATGTTGGGCCAGCGTCTGCAACGCTGGCACAACATGACACCGACCTTTTGTGTCTTGTTCCCTGAGAAGCATGTAGTCTTGCGTTGGCTGGCAGGGTAATGCTTCAGCAGGAGGTATTAGCGGTACTGCTGCGAGACCATGATAACGGTGCTGTTGTTTGCTGCCTCATCAAGCTGCACCCAGGATGTGGCAGAGGATGGCCGCTGGGTTTGTCTTGTGGCCAGACGTCCCTAATAGCGGAGATTAGACCTGAAGGCACATCATCCACTTGGTATTGTGCTGCCTCCTGGGGTCTTGGGACTGTCATTATGGGATTGGCTGGGCCGTGTGTACATCCCTATTCCTATTAGAGCTCACCATCTTGACTCGCTCATAACTAACAGCCGTATGACTATCAATGTGCTAATGACAAAAATGTAATTTTCAATGAAATTGAATATTTAAAAAAATACGTTTGCTTTAAAGATCACCAGGCTGCAAATTTTATTCAAATTATATTTTATATTAAATTGTACACCGTTCTACAGCCATAAATGACATCATCCACGAAACGTAGATATCATGTCCACACTGTTGAAATCGCCAGTCATATCAAAAGTGTAGAATTATAACGTAAAGAAGCAAGACGAAAGATGTGTTTAATCAATGAGCGCATTGATAACATCACTCTGCCTATTCATTTTCTTTTTATTTTCGAGTCTTTGACCCTGATGTTCATTAACATGATCTACGGTGATCTTTGATAACTTTACAGAATTCTTTCAAGCAATAGATCAGTTCAGCCAACCTCTCCTGAAATAATGTATCGAATACCACCTGTGTTGTGCAACACCAACAACTGTATGATGATGGAAATGGAATCTAATTATTGATGTATTAATCTTCCGCAGGCTGCCTATGTCCCCAGCATCGTAATTGTGAGACAGTATTAGGTTCGTGTTTAATAGTCACGATTTATATAATTTAGCAAGTAGTAGCCCACCTGTGCATTTATCATGTCATTCACGAAATTAATATGTCACGCAATTTGGTATCTATATTATAAGCCTATATAATATAGGCCATATGTTTAACTTTTAGTATGTTTTTCTCACGCAATGTCTTCTTTTTTTACAGGACACAATTGAGATCCCGGAGATGGTGTGTGATGTGATTAGACTGTGACCCTGGCATCAGACAGTAGCCTGAGGAGAGAGACACAGGGATACATTGACCCAATGCTAGGCTAATGTTGATCCACCGTCTTCGACGCTGGCCCAACATTAACCCAGCATAGGATCATCTGTTTGTGTTTTCTGGGACTCTGTGGTGTGTTGGCAGTGGATCATGCTGTTAGCTGAGTGTCGCTGGTCCATAGAGCAGCTGCAGCCTAAGCTGATTACTCAGATCAGTCTGGACCACAGTCTCAGATAAAGACGGAGTGCGATCCATGTCTACTGGCTTTACAACGCAGCTAATGTCTTCTGGCGTTGCAACGAAGCTAATGTCTCTTGGTTTTACAACGCAGATAATGTCTTCTGACTTACAACGCAGCTAACGTCTGCTGGCGTTACAACGCAGCTAATATCTCCTGGCTTTACAACGCAGCTATTGTCTTCTGACTTCACAACGCACCTAATGTCTTCTGACTTAACAACGCCTGAAATGTCTTTTGACTTTACAACACAGGAAATGTCTCCTGGCTAATGTCCTTAGAACCCCTTCGTGGTTTTAGAAAGCCACTAATGGACGTATCGGTCAACGTGTGGATCAAAGATTACTGTTAATGGGTTTATTGTGTCACAGAGAGCGACTGATGGACTGACAATGCCAACGAGAGAGCCATCTCAAGCTACCACGACTAAAAACAAAATTCGTTGACGATTCGAACGTTAACGAAATCTGCCAAACAGCTTTTTCAATCAAACAAGCTCATTTTCAATGCAGTTCTGCCAAACAGAAAACCAACGCAGTCTAATACAACTTAATAACCCAATTCTACTCAGCATCTATGTTAGCATCCATACCACGAAGACTAGTAAATCAAATAGACAGTCGCAATCGCTTATTCATTGACAGGCGGCTTTACATGTATAGTGCCATCCAGCCTGATTCTAGAAAGCCGCCATGCCATCGGCGAAATGCAGAGAGACGGACATCTATTGGCCTAACTATACCCTACAACACACTCACTAATAGATTATTTAATAGATTCAGCTGCTCAGTATTAAATCTGTCGGTAGTAGATCCTTTGTCATACTAAAACAACATCTACTGTTTACAGGAGCATTTATATGACCCAAGTCTCGTATCTCATTTTCCGGGTATTTAGTTTGCAGATGGCCGCATTGGTTGCAGATTATTTGCGGCGCGTGAAGCTACTACCTCCTAGTTTTACTACTTGAATGTTTAATAATCTAAAACTGGAATTATCTATACATTCACAATGAAATAAATATCAAAAAATAATTAAAACTTGGAGCCTGGATACGTCAGTCACTATACATGCTACATACTCATGATACTGCCATATTATACTTAACGATTATCAGTGTATTTTGTCGATTATAGTGTGATCTCTCACCTAACCGATACATTATACTGACAACACATAAGGTATTTATTGTGGATAATTGTGAGTGAACGTGAAAGTATTTTCTGCAGCCTAATTCCTTGCGTGTCCTGTGTTTTACAGTGTTATAGTCTGCTGTAGTGTCTTTTTTCATGACTGAACATGTCTTATCCGCTTTGTGTTAAGCACACTGTGTTTTCACCTGGTGTAGTGACAGACAGCTCTGTTGTCATGGATGGACAAGTCCTGTTGTAGTGAGGCTGAGCTAGTCCCCTTCAGACAGGCAGTGTCATCCACAACAGCTTCAGCTGTTGTTCTGCCACCTGCTTAGATTGAAGTGGTTGTTGCTCTGCCAGTCTGTAGACGCTGCTGGCTGAGGGCAGATAGCTGTTGGTCTGACAGCTTTTATTTGGTGGCTTGGTAGTTTTCTGCTGTTGGTTTGCAGCAGGCTTTACCAGTGGCTGAGTGGCTGGCTCAATGAAGGAGCGGGGAGAGGCATGACTACACAAACACCGCAATGAGTCTCCACATTAAAGCTTCACAGAGGGGACACCGGCCTAATGCTCTAATGCATCCACACGTGAGACTGACAAACCCCACAGGGTGAAAATAACCAATAAGGCATGGCATCATGTGCAGCTACACAGAAAAAGCAACAGTGAAACTATTTTACTAATTATAAGTATCATTTGTGGAATAATAAATTTAAAAAAGGAATACAAAACGATTACTACAACGCTAATATTTCAACCGCTCGAGTTGTAAATCATATCGTATTTAATATTCAATGGTAGTTGACATGCTGAATACTTGGACAGTGGGCCTATTATATTCCGCCTAAAATATGATGGCAATTATTGTGAGATACAACTCGTGTGGTGAAAAATAATCTGGGTGTTATCATTACAACACCCGTGGTGACAAATAGACTGGGCGTTGTCATCGACATACGTTTTTTTCACATTAGGCATTATGATATCGGTGCATCTACTTGGATATGCAGTGGCATCTATTATTCTGTGACTACATTGTGGAACATATCAAATGGATTGTGGATATAAAGGCGTGCCATATTAGGATACCGTGCATCAGGCTATAATAGTAAGGTAAGCCAGACGGGCACAATGTGTATCCCGTGGCCCCCCTCTCCAGGTAAGTGAGTGGTGGGCAGGGGGAGAGGCACACGCCAGTCGATGGCTCTACTGGTTCTCTGACAAACAACCTCCCCAAGCCTCTGTATAAATACCTCATCAGCAACACGTTAAAGCGCAGTGCTCGCTGTCACATACAGAGAATTACCATGGCGCCGATTTCATGGTAGCATGCGATAAAACTACTGACAGTCCCATTACCATGGCAGACATGTAGTGGTACTTAGGGCATGACAGACGGGTAATAGTGGTCCAATATTAGCCCATATCACTCATTTGGACAGACAATAGATGAAATTGGCATTAGATTATTCACAGTTTTTTGTCTGCCAAGGGTGTCCTCTACAGTGCAGTGTGTGTCAGGCAGTCTCTATCACCGCCAACGCATTAAGTAGCCTGTCACACATGGACCACAGCTAGATCTGTCATTCAAGCGTTAAATCATCTGCATACTTAGAGGAGAAATTAGGCCGTTAACGCGGGTGGTATTACCGGAGCTCACACATACCCTGATATTACCATGGCATAAAGCTTCTAGCAGCACTTGCTATTGCCATCGGCTTCTGGCAGACCACGCAGCAGACAGACCAGTCACCCTGCCAGAGGATGTGGCGCCGGCGCTGGTCTGGCGTGCGCTGCTTCTTGTTGGCTTTCTGGTTGCAATGCACCTGGTTGTTGGCTCTCTATGCACTGAACAGTGGTCCAGCTCTACATGAGCTAAGTGATGAGCAGGAGAGACTTTTGGCAAAGAGGGATTTTGACCGAGCTTTTGGTCGTCTGCTTCACCAGAATAACCCAGACAATGAGGACGCTGAGGACACGGATACAGGCCTGCTGTTTAACGCGGACGGCCTGGTTTACAATGCGGCATCACGGGACAAGGTCCCTGTTATGGAAGCCCCCATCTACAGCAACGACTTCCGCCATCTGGCCGCCAAGCCAGACTACGAGGCTAAGGATATACAGCCCAGAGGTTGGATGGGCAGCTTGTTAGACCAAACCGACCACAGTCAAGTGCCTGATTTAGGCACGTGTCATGGACTCGACCCCCCAGCCCCAGATCTGCAGGAGACGTACGACTGGCAGGCTGTGGGTCATGGAAACAGGGATACGTACGTGTTCAGTGCTTATTACGAGCCTCGTCTTGTGCCACGAGCTGTACGGGTTATAGGAATAGCCAGTGGTCGGGATCCTATTAGGAAATACTGTCAGGTGTGGTATCCTGGCCACACCACGCCTGAGATCGCCAGAGCCGAGTATGATCTCATTCCAGAAACTCACGAGAAAAAGTAAGTAATTGTTTTTTTTGTGCATCTCACCAAAAACAACAGCATAGCTACAAAATAGGTCATTTTTAGCCACTTTAACCTTCATCTCTTCACAGCAACCACCACTCATTTCTAGTATTGGTATAGTTATATATTTGTTAATTTGAAATATCGCTTTTTTTGCTGACCCTTTCAAGCATAAATTTATATTTATAATTGTATACACCACATGCCGCGAATTGTTGTCACAATTCTCGACTAGTAGTGGATGAAGATGATTGAAGGGGTGCCATATGTCTCTAAAACAGTTACACGCTAATATTCGCTTTAAACCCTTTAGGAAAAGGAAATGAATTCATTTTCTAATAAATATGCAGAATTATTTGGTGGATGCATTTAAATCATGCCATTGGTGTACCAAAATAAATAGGTGGGTGCATGGATGTCCTACTCAGATTTAAAAACAAATTAGACATCCCGCGCGCCGGCTCAGCCCCGCTTCATTGCACCCTCTTATTAGCTGCCATTTTGCGAACTAGTAGTTTTTCATATAATATATTTGATTCCTGATAAAATTCACAGCCTAAAAACTTGACGATTATTTTATAATATATAAAGGTGTTAATATTGAGAATATTTGAAATGATACCCGTGTTAAGCATGGCAACTCTGTGTTTATTTTTCTTATCTGAATGTGTTCTAGTACAAGTAAGATCGATAGAAAGAATGAATGGATGGCCAATGTTCGTTTTTTCCTGTAAGGTAATTAGGAGTAGAGACTGTAGAATGATTGATGGTGGGTTACCATGTCAAAAGATGCTGGTGTTCCCAGTCCCATTAGATAACACACACTACAAACAAGGACATGTGGTTAGGTCGAATATGAACCCCGGTGCCTGGCCAGAGGTCCTGAGTTTCAGTCCCCGAGACGGAGTAACTTTCCATTAGATATCATAATATGATAACAATTATTACTGAATGCCGCATATAAAAATAGAAATGGTTCAATGTGCCTAGGACTCGAGTCAATGGGCATCACATCCTTTCAAACCACGTTCCATGTATTATCTGAATTAACTAACCTAAAGGTAACTTTTAAACGGCAGTTTATATTGTTTGAATTTTCACCAACTTTTAGTTCAGAAATAACCTTTAAACTTCAGTTGATATTATTTGAATTTTCACCCACTTGAAGTAGCCAAAGAACCTTTAAACTCCAGTTCAAATTATTGGAATTTTCACCAACTTGACGTTGTGTCTCGCTATCGCGTTAAAATTACTCGTACTGTTCATTTTTATTTCAATTTGTTTTTACTCGTTACTCGTATTTCCATGTTGTCTAATTAACCAAATATTTCACCTCTAAATTTGTTTTTTGATTTGATATTACGAAAGAATAAAACTATTTTAGTCTTAATTTGTCGATCAAAGGGTTAACCCTTAAAGCACCGAAATATTTATATATAAACAAAGATGACCAAAAGTTTTTTTCAATTTGAAATCATCATACATTTCTTAGTTAGCTCTTTCCGCTTTTTTTGGATACCTGTGTTATGTGGCTACGGCCACTATAAATATTTTACTCTTTCAGTAATCAAAATGTGTGACACGACAATAATGCGAAAATACACGAGAATACAAAAAAATGTGAAAAATCTGTAGAAGTGACAAATAATTAGTTCGGAGCATGAAACAAATCCGTCAAAAACGATTCAATCCGTAGAATGGGCCGCCTGGGGATGTCTTCAGACAGCAAATGAGAAGTTTCGCTTTATTTTCTCTGTTCTGAGGAAATAATTCGCATGGGATGCTCTTCAAAGAGAACAAGTACCCAGCAAACATGAGGCATTAACCCACTGTTGTTTTAATGTTGGCCCGTCGTCTTCGACGTCGGCTCAACATTAAAACAACATTGGATCAATGCCTCGGGGTACGCCCTGACTTGGTCGTCGCAAGCATTAAGGGTCTATAATTGAGGCTGATTCGAAGAGAAATCCTTTAAATAAGAGACAGAGTGAAGTACGGAGAGCAGCCTGATCCATCAGCCATAATTGCATTGTTAAGGCCGAACCTGTGAAGTCAGCTTGACGTTGACAGATTGCTTTTGTTGCTCTGTTTTCACCTTTGATGCTGTATCAGACAGCGGCTGGCATGTTAACAAAATTAGATGACCTAAAACTGTCCCAATGCTGGGGCAGTGTTTTAAACCTTGACTCTGCATTTTGCCACAATCGGGCCAACGTTTGTTCTCGCTGTACTTTCTGACCAGCTGTGCTTGGCAAGCCTTCTTGCAGACAATCCATTACCAGGAATTGATTTCCATTTTAAACTTAAACTGTCTGGCGGGAGCGTCATTTTTTGCCTTACTTCACAATTTCTTCAAGTTCATCAGTACTTTCTCTGACATGTTTAGGCTCACAATAGTTGTTCCACTATCATTGGTCATTATGATTTCAAATGATTACCCACAATGCAATAGGAAAATTTACACCAGTCTAAAGAGCTGGACAGGAATAAATGTTTTGTTATTTGATCGTGTTAACAAAATGCCCTGCTGATGTAATTAGTATCTGACAGACGGAGTGCGCGGACGCATTCTTTAATCACATAAATGGATTACAGTTTCATATATAGAGATATCAAATATGTGTCGATGTTTTGCAAAAATATGTATCTCAATTTTCAAGTTTAACCTAGTGCTAGTCACGACTATTGCCGTTTTCAGACGTTTTATTTGACCAGTTGACCTTCAAACACGAAAATTGGAAAAAGAAAGTTGCATAACATTTGATAAATTTAATATAGATTTTATTCAAATTTTATTCAAATTTACCCGCGGTAGCGACACACAACTTCAAGCTGGTAAAAAAAGAAATTGTATATTGTAGCGCTATACCATGTATGCTGTTATGAATTTATAATTACAAATACGTCCACATACATATCCTGTACGTTTTAATCTCGCATGAAACTTTTCAGCATCTACATACATGTACATCTCCCATGATTGCAAAAATTTCAAATAATGTACATTGAGAAATATTTTTGCTCTTCGCTTATGGATGTTATACCTCTTAAATTCCAAAAAAATGTTGAAAAATCTGAAATACTAACAACATGTCAGGGTACAATTTTTTTCAGCTGGTTTATAGCTATGCTAGATTCAAGTTGACAATTGAATGTGTAGGCCTATTATACTTTTACCTTTTAACTGCCAAGGTTTTTCATTGTAATTTTCCACCACCGATCCACAACTTCAACTTTGACGCGATCCACAACTTCAAGCGAGTGAAGGTTATTCAGATTTGCCAAAATGGAGGATAACTATTTTCAAATCTTGCTGATTGACTTCACGTTTTATCTTTACCATGTTTAAAAGTTGGTTCGAAATGTGCTAATAAAAAAATGACAAAATGAATATAATAGAAATTGGCGTTTAGAGGGTTAATGATGCGTGTCGCACTTACGCATGGCATATTTTAATATAGTGAAATAAAATGGTATTATGGCCTAATCCACGATAATGTGTTAGCATTTCATATATACTACTTTATCAGGTAATTTTACCGTTGGTTTGTGAATTGCACAGCAATTAACATATCAAAATTTTAACACAGCACAGTGCTGTATGATGTTGGCCCACCGTCTACTACACTGGCCCAACGTCATACAGCACTGTGTGTAACACAGCAATGACATATGGAGGATTACGATATCTGCATCCACCTTCAAAAACATACACATATAAAATATCACATACAACTTTACGCAAATATTAACCCTTATCCTGCTGAGTAAATTTATATAAACTTAAATTTTGAATTGTCAACCACTTGATGTTGTGTCTCGCTACCGGGATCCAAAACCTCAAGTGGTTGAAACTTACTCATATTTGTTTAATCTAAGACCAAACATTTACAATTATTATGTTTGAAAAGTCATTACATTCCCAATAACAGTGAACATGGTGAATTAACTCGGCTGATAAAACATATTAGAAACGACAATAGTCGTGATCAACATGCAGTAATGTAAGACCCATTTGAGAACGATTAGCAGACGAGGTGTTATCTTATATGCCATGCCGGCTTTCTCATACCCGCATCTAGTAATACAATATCAACGTCTTGGTCCTTTCAGTTTTATGACCACTGCGGTTGAATGTCAAAGCAGCGCGGCCCATTCATTACACCTAATTAGGTTGATCTTTGAACCATTGCCATTATTAGTAGAACTACTACAGCTGACGTAATTCAATCGTCGCTTCTCGTTAGATAGACTCTCCTGCTTCTGGCTTCTCCACAGAGGATTAGCCCACTACAATAATGTAACGATACTTTTAAATATATCTTCCTTTCATTTTGTTCATAGAATTTACACGCAGAAAGTTTTATTTACGGCCATGTAAAGAAAACCGTGTTGGATTATAAATACGTACTCGTGTAATGTCGTGGCCCGGATATTTTCTATTCGTGTCTGCAATCTTCATTCAATTGGTTGCAATTTAGTCCATTACAAGACTGAATAACAAACGACACCACCATTCTGATTTATTTGACGACATATAGCCTTTAGCTGAACCGTGGGTACTACAATTCCCATTGAACCTCAATCATGTGCATGTGTCAAGTATAGGACTTCTATAACTGATTTAAAAAAACTTGAAGTCAGTCACGAATTTAACGAGTGGCAATGAATACATACAATGATCTAATTCCAGGGAAACATTTACTATAAACAAAGAAAATGACCCGTCCAGAATGTCTTTATTTTTAAATTAAGTCTGAACCACAATGGAGTTAGGCATTTAGAACATAAGATAATTCTGAACTTAAGATAATTCTTAACTTTTCTAATGAAACTGATATGTTTATTGACAAGTTTTTATTTGAATGCGTAAAGCCAATTATTTTCCTCTCGGCAGATCCCCAGCAAACATGTGAAATTGGCCCATAGTTGGTTTACTGTTGGGCCAACGTCGTAGACGGTGGACCAACAGTGAACCACGTTGGGCCGACGTCTCATGTTTGCTGGGTCATATGTTATCGCAGGCGTCCATGTCCACGGTTCACAGGCCGAGATGTGATAGGTTGCCAAGGTTACCCCGTCCTAATTATTCACTTGCTCACAACAGGGCACCACACAGGCATTCACAAAGCAGGACAAGGATCAAGAGGAAATGTGATGGCAATTAGTCATCACTACAATATTCTCAGCAGCGCGAAATTATGATGTGCTTTTATATCACATGCCTCAAGGTTGGAATGATCATACAACTACAAATTGATTAGTAATTCACGATGCGGGGATGGTGAGATCTCCCGGGTACAAAATCAGCACATGCCTAAGTCCCCAGTCTACACGGTGTTCACGGCTACCGTCGGATATGAAGGTCATGGCCTGATCTCCATAGCTTATCAATCACCAGGTCCCCACATGGTGTCACACGTCTCACTCCAGTGTACACAGATAAACGAAAACAAAAACGCTGGGGTTCCCTGGTTTTAATAATGTCTTTACTTATTATCGATGGGTTATACATTTAACCCTTTAACCGCCGGTCTCGATTATATTCGTTTTTTAAATTTTTATTAGCACAGTACATATCAGCTTTCAAGCATGTTAAAGGTAAAAAGTGATATGACACAAATCAGCAAAATTTGAAAACAGCTCACTTCCATTTTGTCAAATCGGATTAACTTTCACTCTCTTGAAGTTGTGGATCGCGTCAGCGAGACACAACTTCAAGTGAGTGAAAATTCCAATTGAATACTTAGGCGGTTAAAGGTTGAATTGATTTTCTTATAATCTTTAACACGATTGTGTGACGTAAATCTCATCGAAACTTTAACACATATTCGTTGAATTCTGTGAATCACCATAGAAATCTGCACCTCATATTAAATAAATAATCAATTTTTTGGTAATACATGATATTGGAATTGCACATGTCCTGCTTTTAGTTGTGACATTTTAATTTAAAAATATGCTATGTCATACATAACTATGCAACAATAGCAGGTAAAGAGGGGTCGCTAGAAAGAACAACATTACTATGAAAATTATTATGTTTTCAAAAACTATATATGACAATAGTTATATCATCCATATTTGACTGAATGGTCACCATTATGCCATAATGCCAAGTGTATCAAATAACAATATAATTGTTTTTGCGATGAATAATTCAGGAATCCTGCAATCAACGTCATGTTGAGCAAAGCCAATTACACCATCCACAAAGTATCCAATTACTCCGCGGTATGTCACTATATAATATATATAATTATAGTCATAATTTAAATTTACATTATACCACACATTAATTGAGCATGGCGCTTGTCTCTAGCCACAGACTGTCACGAGAATTAAACTCCGTTTAGTTTTTCAAATAAATATAATGTTTCTCCCCTCTCAAAGCTGGGACATCGTTGTATTTCGATGTAGTGTTATTAAGCAAGACACTTCCCCAGATGCAAATGGATATCTGTGAGGACAGATTGCTATTGGTATCATCAGTTTCAATCGCCGAATTGTTGCAGCTCCCCTGGGAGTTGAAATGGCACATGTTTAAATAAGGTTAGGAATGATAATGTGATATGATGCGTCATGAGCAGCCCTAGGTCAGTTATGTGGGCCAAATAAACCGCAAATAAACATTTTTAGTGGTTGAAAGTTATTGTTTTCCACATAACGTCTGTCTGTTTGTCTCCCCCCCCCGTGTTTTACCAAATGGTTTCAAAACGCAAACAAATATACAAAAAAATCTGAGTGTCATGTACCCGGCGCCCCTTTTCTTCGGATACTGGATCTGCCACTGAATTGAGATAATTATTTACATACGTCAGATTCTGACGTTTAAAGATGATCCCCACACTAAAATAAATAACCATTTATAATGACATAGCTATTCAAATGAAGTGGAAAGAGATAACTAAGGCATGTATGATGATTCCAAATAGAAAGTAACCCTTTTGTTTCCATGATTTATACAAAAATATTTCAGAGTTGTAAGGGTTTATTATGGTAACATAATTAGACGCAGACTATTTGAGAGCATCAAATTGAAGGCATTACGATTTGAAGCCTCCTCCAGAGCACAGATCCGTCCTCTGGGTCTCACCACTATCAGCGAGATGTCATATGAGGTCGGGATCACGCCTTGCTCACTCATCAGTCACCCGGATTTCCGGGACTCCAGATTTCAGCCGCTCTTTCGTGATCCTTCAACATCTCGGCTCTTATTCTGAATGCGCGCTCAGAATGGAATGCAAATTGCCCGACATTCGTCTGTAGTCTGAAGTTGTGGTAACCGAGCCATCGGTTATGGAGAGATGGCTGCTGGCATCTCAAGGTCTGACAAGTAATCTCACTGAAAATCTAACATTTACCAAATCGGGATGCGCCGCTTTCTTCTGGATCCCTATTGATTTTTACCATTATAAATAGACTATAAATTACACACCTTAAATCTTGTCTTGGTGAATTTTCAAGAATATTTCATTCATTTCAAGCCATAATAATATTACTAATGCAATTTCTATCTTCAATTAACAAAAAATATTTATACTGTAGATTTGATCATTTTCGCGTGTCTAAATCTTCGCGAATTTCTAATTTTGGGACTTTTCACGACGTTTAGAATTCGCGAATTTTCGTTTTTCTTTAGGAGCGTTATTATAATAATAATTTTCGCGGGATTCTTGAGTTTGTGAATTTGTCTTCTTCGCGACATTCGCGAAAATTAAAACTTCGCGAATATTACCAGATCTAGAGTATTCAGATAAATTGAATTATTTTCTTAAGTGAGCAAATAGATAACAGAATATTTTATCGGCGTCAATGACTTTGTTTTAGGTTTGGCATTTTGTCGTGCATACATGTATGGTCTACAGGAAACGGGTCAGGAACATTAAGTAGCCTACTTAAAATCACAACAACAATTAGTTACATATATTGCACCAGCACAATATACCTCATGTTCACATGATCCAGTATAGGTCCACTACTATTGTTGGGCAAATATAATTTCGTGTCATCCCAGTCAAGATGAATTCTAAAGTAACGACTATTCCTTGTAATACTATTATATTACGCGCCGTAACAATAATATCATCATTAACTATATATTTTGTACAAAGTAAATACTAACTGCAATCAGATCTTTAAGCACTGGGGCTTTGTGAACAGCATACATTACTTTGATATAATAGTAACTTCGCACTAGTACCACAAATTCAAATGTATGAGATTGTTCATATAAATTATATCAAAATGGACCAAAAACCAAAAAACTGACCAAAAACCACACGTTTAGTGAGTAACATTCTTGTTATAATTCCTTCATCACTCCAATTGATGCTTTAATTATGATGAAATAGGTCAAACTTGTCAGCAGTCAAACACTGAATATTTCAGAATAGCCGATTGAAAACAGTCTATTTTGAATCCTTTTGAGCACAGTGATGTGTCTCACCACTATCAGCCAGATGTCATATGAGGTCGGGATCACGTCTTGCTTACTCATCAGTCACCCGGATTTCCGGGGCTCCAGATTCCAGTCGCTCTCTCGTGATCTTTCACCATCCTCAGCTCTAATTCTTAATGCCGCGCTCAGAATCAAATGCAAATTGCCCGGCCTTGATCTGTGTAAAACTCACATTAATCCTTAAAGCGCGGAAATATTTTTGTACAAATCATGGAGACCAAAGGTTTTTTTCAATTTGAAATCATCATAAATGTTTTTTCGCTTCATTTGAATACCCATGCTTTCGGGGTCTGCCATGTCTACGGTCATAGAAATATGTTTACTTTTACAGTGCGGGTATCAACTTTAGTCGTTAGAATCTGACGTCTACAGACATATTCGTACATACTTTGGAACATACTGTCACTCTGATGCTGGTGCTAGTACATGTATGTAGGGGGTTCTAGCCCTTACAGTGCGGGGATTAACTTTAGTCGTTAGAATCTGACGTACACAGACGTCAGATTTTAACGACTAAAGTTGATCTCCGCACTGTAAGGGTTAAAGTGTTATTCACATCTGCAGTCGTTTTCGGCTTTTTATTTTCTTTTAAAAACAAGAAAATTTATACCACATGCAGGTGGTTAAATACTGTATCGTATTTTGTATGATAGCAGGTAATATCTGGAGTTATTCTAAGTATTAATTAGCATTTTTAACTAGCATGTTTTTCATTATTTAATGTGATTTTTGATATTACGGTATCCAGTTACACTTAAATTATAGTTAAATAAACTGCCCTTTTCTTCTACTTCATTTCACAAGAGTGATTTTTTAATGAATATAAATGCATCACTACTAATCATGCTACATTGTGGCCAGATTAATTGGTTGAGAGTCAAACAGATTGAGAAAAACCTTTTTGTGTTATGTTTGACTTGTGAGATTTCTCATTTTTGTCCAATAGAAAATTATTCTTCACTCGCTTGTGATATTTATTTCTTTTATCCTAGCTAAAAGTATAATATATAGCTATAAATCCAGCTGAATGGTTTGGAGAAGCAAAAACAGCAAGATCCATTTTTATTCAGTGAGCTCATATATGAAGTTATTACCTTTGAAATAAAACGAAAATTGCACTTGAAACTGGTCATTATTGATAACTTGATATGGTTTCTTGTATTTAAGCTTCATGCATATGTCATCTACATATATTATGCAGGTGCAAATTACATGACACAGTATTGTCCAAAACATGGTACATGAACTGTGTCATCTGGATCATCCTCCAAAAATGTAATGACCTTTTCCTTGACGTGCCACACACGTCTTGGTAAAATTTTCATGCAAATCGGGTTATTACTTTGTAAGCATTATTAGTGTCCCAAGCATGGTGCATTAACTTCTTCCATCCGCCCGCAAAATGTTCCTACTAAGGGGTTTATGGGTGAAAACTGGCCATAAAGCGTATAATATTGATGACAAAATAACATTTCTTTCACTAAATCTCGACTACTATAAACACTGAAGATGGCCATATTGTTACATGTACAATAAATTTAGTTTCTCCATACAAAACTTGAATTATTATACATAATGTAAAAATGTGAAAAAACACCCAAAATTGCTCAAAAATACTGATTTTTTATTAATCCCAGGTAATTTTGTGAATTTACGGTCTTGAGTATGTATTTACATATATTATGTAGGTCTGCTATAAATCCCTTGATATAGTTATATGTGGATCCTGGACTAGGTACTCTATTATACATTTTATTGAACTGTGCTATGCATGTCGGCTGATACTGCAGCAAACAGGCCTACGTATTACAAGCTTAAAACCAAAAGGTTCTATTACGAAGCCAGAACACACTCCATCGAACACGAGATGTTGAACTAATTTTGGCTCACTATCGACTATACTGGCCCAACCTTGAACCAACATTGGGCAACGTCCTTTGTTAATCAGAATACAAATGCTAACTTGTTCCGAATCGGATGTACTTATGAACTAATGAAACCACTTCCCCTATCTTGCGATTTATGAGCCATTTTGTCGTGGAGGATAACATGTATTCTCGTATTGACCTAGAACACTGTAACATTTGATTGGTTTAAATTGGCATCTCGGCCAATCAGGTGTGGATTTAAGGTTGAACCAGCGTCCAAAAAGACTGGCCAGCATTCGAACCGATATCGGTCAATATATCATGTTTTCTGGAACTAGTCGTAAAAAGTTTGGTTCCTGTGTGTAGATCACGTGGGCTGGTATTCTCAAATTGAGTGACCCACATCTTCGGCATGTGATTGGTCGAGATGTTCATCTCGACCAATCACACGCCGAAGATCCGGTCGCTTTGAGAATAGAAACCCTGAATTAATATAAAAACGATCGAACGCGTCAAAAAATGTGATACACCGGAATTGATATATATTTAGATTACTTCTAGTTATTGTATCATATGATCAAACATTACACTCAAATCGTTTCATGTGTTCGGTCCTGGGAATAGATAGAGATGACTGCGGTTTACCATGCGTATACTAATTTTAGTTATAAGACAAAATTATGTTTTCGCTGTGCATTCAATAGTGATTTAATCGCCATCTGTTAGTCGATATCTAAATGGCAACATGTTCTGAATTTGATATAACGTTATGAATTAATGAAACCACTTTTTCCATGTTGATATTTACGACTCATTTTGTCGTGGAGGATAACGTGCATACTCGTAAATATTGACCTAGATTACCGTAGCATTTGATGGGTTTAGATGGGCATCGCGGCCAATCAGGTGTTGGTTTAAGGTTGAAACAGCGTCGTAGACGATATACCAGCATTGAACCAAATGCAAACAATGTTCATATAGAAATACATTGTGATTAATGCAAGAACCTAGTCCTTATTCATAATTTCCGCATTCATTTATCTGTCTGGCTGTCACTTGCAGTCCATGTTGAAGGATGCATCCCAGCCAACGCGACACATCGATTCTGTGTTTAAACAGATGAAATTAAATGAATGTGGTCTTAGGCCACCTTTGTGCACATATATAGGCTAAACTAGGCCAGGAGAACGTCCTGAGGATGATGAGATGACTGAGATGACACTGCCCTCGTACACAGGATTTAAAATTTGAGCTCGAGAACGCTACCACCCGGTTACGGAGGCTACCTACAATAATGAATCATTGCGAGTGAGCGGGAAAGAAACATTTCGTTTCTTTGAAACTTGAAGGCCAGAGTGGGGTTCGAACCCGCGATCTCTGATTATCCAAGCAGGCAGCTTTAACCACTGCAGCATATAAAATCAATCATACTTACTGGAATTATCATAATATTGGGTCCACTGATTTCAACCTGTTTGTTGAGCGGGGGCCCTAGGTTAGTGGTTAGCACCGCTGTCTTTCACGCCAGAGTTCGGGGTTCGGTTCCCGGTATCGGCGGTTTGAAAGAAACAAAAAATGTTTCTCCCCCATCCACGTGTGAAAGTCAGTATTGTGGGGAGCCTTCGTGACCGGGGGGTAGCGACTAAGCGTACTCGACCTCAGACCGCCGGGGCTCGAATTTCAAATCCTGTGTCTGGAGGACAGTGTCATCTCAATCATCTCACCATCCTCAAGAGGTTCTTCTGGCCCAGTTTAGCCTATAGGTGCACAAAGGTGGCCTAAAGCCCGATTCATTTCATTTAACCTGTTTGTTATATTTTACCTGAACGATGAAGAATTGCCTATATTGTTTGACAGAAAACGTCACAGAAAATTTCACCTACTATTGGCTTCACCTTTGTAGCGCGGGGATCGACTTTAGACGTTAAAATCTGACGTCTGTAGACGTCAGGTTCTGACGTCTAAAATAGATCCCCGGTTGTAAGAGACAAAATATTCATAATAGCCGTAGCACCATAACATAAGTATATTCAAATAAATCGGAAAGAGCTAATTAAGACAGTAATGGTGATTTCATATTGAAGAAAACCCTTTAGCCTCTAAGGTTTTCATTAAAAAATGCAGCGCTATGAAGGTCAATGTTGGTCCATCCTATCAGAGGCAGGAGGTGAGGTAGCCGCTCAAATTTGTTGTTCAGGCTCCAGTAATGTGTTTTTCATCAGCGGTGGGGCAACTTGTCAGCATAAACTTGATAAACAGACAAGCATGATCAATTATATTTCATAATTAATTTTGTGATTATTTAAAGTTACAGAGATCAGATAGAAAGTATTTATTACTCATGTAATAAACTCAGAAATATTGGACTTGTCGTTACATATCCAGAAATGACGCTCTGCTCCAGCTATCTGCTTTCTCACTCAGAGTCTTAACAGGGACGGGAGACACTGCTGAGGGAGTGGTGTAGATAGAACATGATGACAGGAAGGTCGACATTCCCAGAAACTATTCCCAGTTTGGATTCCGCAAGCACGATATTTTACACAATGTTTGTTCAATGTTGGCCCATATTATACGACATCGGGCCATCATTGATTCAACATTTCTTGGAAGATGTGATTCCAATGTTGATTCAATATTTGCGAGCCTTTTTCGATATCGGCCGAAAATGGAATGAACATAGGGTCAAACACGATGCCTTGTCTTAGTGCTGGTATGGTGTTGCCGTGTCGTCCTCTCCGAGGCCGCGGATGGATATATCTGCTTTACCCGAAAAATCCAACATGGAGGTGACTGAGAGCGATCCCGATCCCAAGGTCTGAAAAATGTCCATAACTTTTTAATGACTGTGCGACCTCTGAGCTGAGCATGCGGGCATGGAACTGAAATGTTACTGATTCTAAAAAAAACTATATTTGACCTGATTACTCCCCGATATTTTCCGATATGACAGTCCAAAGAAATGTCCCACGATTTTGTACGCGGTCAATCTGTGGCTGAAAACCTGTTTCAGCCACTGCTGCTAGGTATGGTGCTGGTCCATTGTCTGCAACACTGGCCCATCAGTATACCAGCACTGGATCAACGTCTCCAACATCAAATTAACATTGGGTGCCGCGTTTTGTGAGATAGTGCTGGGTACCCATTGAGCACGAGACATTGGCTCAATGCTGGCTTAAAGTTGGGCCACCGTCTGCGACGCTGGCCCAGCCTTGAGCCAACATTGGGTCAACATCTCATGTTTGCTGGGTAGTTGGAGGCAGTGTTTGTGTAGAATGGTCATGTCGGCCCACCAGCCCTGATGGCAATACAAGCTGGCCTCCAGGCGGACAAACGCCCACTTTCTCATTCAGGTCACCGTGTGTCCGCCTCGATGGCAAGTCTTTGTCATTCTAAATACTTTTATCTCCACATAAATGCTCCCAAGCCTTGGAGGCATGCTGTGTCTAGCCTGCAGTAAACGGTACTAAAATGCGGCAAATATAAACTGGTGATCAATATCATACATTTGTGCGAGTGTGAGGATCTTCTTATCCCTGCAAGAGAGCTATTGAATGTGTGATGTGAAACCTGAACGTTTTCAGTCGATACTCCAAGGGATTTAATTTTACTTCAAAGGAACCGACTGGAAACATTCAGGTATCACATCGCACATGCAATAGCTCTCTCGCAGGGAATCATGCTGTTAAAAAACTGTTTTCACACAAATGTACAGGATGATACCTCGGAATAGTTCTCTCAGTATCGAGTGGAGCTCGTCTGCTAAATAAGATGATTACTATACACTGACAAACGAGTGGTCCGAAATATTCGAGGAAAATTGCTTTAAAAAAATATATTACATCGTTATCTAGCTGCTGAGACTGTACAGATATTATTATTTGAATGACGCTAATAATGGTATATGTTAAAAAAGTGAATATTTTTTGGTCAAATTAGTGTCCACACCTCCTAATTAGTTAATAAACACAACTGCAGCTTTGCGCGCGGCATTGCATCAATTAAGTCACCGTGCTTGTTCTGGGAGTGTTCTCTCATCGAAAAGGTCAAGCAAGAGTTTAGAAACATAAACTAAGCATCGACATTTAGTCAGTTGTGGGTCGCATAGAGAGTCACTCAATGATGAATATATGATGATGAATATTTTTTTCATATTGGTTGTGCATTTCCTAATATTCCAAACTGTTTCAAGAACTGAAATATGGGAGGTTTTTATGGTAATGTAAAATATAAAAAGTCCATGACATAATTCGACGACAGCAGAATATTAATTATGGGGTGCTATTTGTGGTACTGTACAATATAATCTTTTTAACCGCCAAGTTATTCAAGTAAAAAATTTGTGTCTCGCTGACGCGATCCACAACTTCAATTATTCGGGTTTGACAAAATGGAGGTTGACTGTTTTCAAATCTTGCTCATTGATGTCATGTTTTATTTTCAACGTTTTTAAAAGTTGGTAGTTAAATAGGCTAATAAAAATATATTCATATATTTAGGCCGGCCCAGATGCCTCCTTCGGTTCAGATGCGACTCAAAACGTAGAGGTACTGGGTTCTAATCCATGGCGGACCGGATTTTTATCACCGTGATTATGCATACAGGTCAGTGCTCCAAACTGTTCAAATGCCTGGAGTGTATTGTGCTGTCTATCGTACTACGCACTTGAGGAATCATTGAAGTCACGCAATAATAATAGCATTGTCCCGACTTCGGACTTCCTTCTGTCGCGACTTTAAGCAATTCGATATATACATAATGACTTGGTTGGCTTTCACTACATTTGGAACGTTATATCATTGTTGGCTAGATTGAGTTATATAACTTAAACAAGTTACATCGCAAATAAATAGCCTTTATATATATATATCATCTCGAAGCAACACATTAAAAAACAGCATGCCCGTTTTCCAGATAAAGTTAATATAATATGTTCTAAAGAACCCTTTATCTATAAGCATTTCGTCTGAGATTATACTCTCCGTTATTGTTGTTTAGTGGCTCCCCTGACCACGCGGGGAATTCTTCATCTTGAGGAAACATCCCAGCAAACACAAAACATTGTATAACATCTGTACAACGTCGGCCCAACGTCTTCGACGTTGGTCCAATATTGTACAAATGTTATACAAAGGCTTTGTGTTTACTGGGATACACTGCGGGCAAATAGACGTTTGCAATACAGCTTCCAGGCTGTGCTTTCAATTGTGAAATCAATCATTATGAAATATGTACCACAGGGTCGCCATGGTGACAACACCAGCCATCTTACATAGGACACCAGTCAAAGCAATGCAATACCTTCACAACTATATATGTATATTAAACATATGATGCGATTTTCATTCGCTTTGATTTAATTGATTTCGTGTATTTTTCATTTTATTTAGTACAGAATACAAGCAGTTTTGTCAAAATGATGTCATGCAGTTTATGCACTGGATCCACTTTGCCATATACTGTACCAGCTCAAGTTTCACATTTTTTTATATTAAAAAAAAAATTGTGGTCATTAGTTCATAAAATCATGCAGTAAAGATGACATATACTGTAGATTTGGTAATATTCGCGAGGTTTTAATTTTCGCGAATTTCGCGAAGAGGACAAGTTCGAGAATTCAAAAATATTCGCAAATTCGCGAATTCTAAACTTCGTGACAAGTCCCAGAATCAGAAATTCGTGAAAATTTAAACACGCGAAAATTACAAAATCTACAATAATTGACAGGCTGTCCTTCACCGGAACAAACATTCATCGTGCTCAACTGGTGGAAACAATAGAACTGTACGAACCCTACAAGAAAATATTGATCGGAACTCGAATAAACGTGGCGAATGATAGCAACGAGAGCACGTGCACTTCGAATGCATGCATGTCACACACACGGAAATTCCAGCGGAATATTCAAAGATATACCCAGTTAGCCACTGATACGCAGAATGGTGGCAAAATAGTTGGAATGCTCGTAGCCCTATGTTTAACTAGTATAATTATATAGATCTCTCCTAGGGATGCATAAGACGCAACAGTAAAGGGGTTTCTTCTGACGGGTTTGGGCGCACGGTTAAAGACAGCATTCCTGCATTCTTTGGAAAGCACGATGTGGCCAAGGAAAATATATTCTGATTCTATTTTTCTTGACGTGACCAACTGCGATGTGGAAATTATGCCAGACTGGCGTGGGCGAGCGACCGTATTGTGACACATGCTTTAAGCTCTACTTATCACTTCGCTTCTATCCTTTTCCTTGTATGAAGATATAGAGCTGCTCTTTGCAGGGATTACTGCGCCTGTCTACATATAATCATGTCAAATCACTCGTCTTACCCATATACGTATCAGCAAGCCGAGTGAAAAAAACTGCATGACTATACTGAATATTCACGAGGCTATAATGTATATTTATGACCTGGGGCGGTAAATTGAGGCGATAAACATATTTCAGAACGGGTGGTCTCATGAAACGTTCGCACAACTTAAAACACCCTGACTTGCGGATTTTGTAAAATCACATAATTATCACCTGGATTTTGGATCGATCATTCTTTGCAGAATTACACAATTTATCACGTGTATGTGGAGACGTGAAATTTATACGGATTAACGTGTTAAACCCTCCAGGTATCCGGTTATTCGGCTTTATTTTTATTCAGTTATAAATGTGAATTGCTGCCGCAATTCCCACATATAACTGAATAAAAATGTCCTGATCTGAGTAAAATATCTCAAATGAAAAAGCTCCGAACGCCGTTATTATGATATGTAATATCACTTTTATCATTCGATGAATTGTATTCAAAATATGTCATGTGGTCCGTAAATGCGACGAGGGAGATTAAAAGGTTAACCATGTAACTATTGGCCGCGATTGTGTTCGTTTTTTACATTTTTAGTAGCACATTACATATCAGTATTTGAACATAATTATTAAAGATAAACGTGACATCAATCAGCAAAATTTGAAAGCAGTTGACCTCCATTTTGTCTAATCTGAATATGTTTCAGTCACGTGAGGTGGGTGACCATTCTTATTGATTAAAGACTGCGAAGTCTTTCATGTTGACTTCAGTTTGACTTCAGTCAGTTTTATACCATCTATCTATACAGGATCCGTGTGTACATGTACATGTATTATAACCAGCCAGGCATGACTACATCTTGAGACGTCACGAGACTTAGCCCTACTTTGGTATTTAGGAAAATCGATACCAGTGAGTTAAAAAGGGCAGTCGAGCACTGTAGTCCTTAATATAATCCTTTGTTCAAAGGATCACTTTGTGTAGAGTAGGTCTGGGGACTACATGGGGCCTTTAATTTATATGTCAAAGGGCCTGGGTTACAGAGAGTGGATTATATTTCAGCTCTCAGAAGAATACAATGGCTGGTCGAATAATAATACACACATATATCCGTGGGAGCCGTATAGAGATAATGAAATCAATAATGAGCAATCACCACACAGTCAATTATTAAGGTTTCGCCATTATCACGACTATTCTGAAACGACAAGGAAATTTGGCCACAGATTAAATTAGAAGATGGGAATAAAACGAACATCAGGCCAAATTATCCACCCGTTCGACAAGATATAGCGAAAGACAAGACGCATTAAAGATCACATATACTATCAATATTGTACAATTAGATGCCAGCCTATAAGGACTTGACATTTAGACGAGAAATTCAAATAAACTTGTCAGTGAACGTGAACCTGGATGCATAAAATCACGTTCTATTGCATAACTATGTAGTTGGTCAGGAAGCCATGCAACAGCCACCTAAATTTTGTACACAGTAGGCCATAACGTACACACATGTATGTCAAATTACAATAATCTCCATAATGCAGATAAAACCTGGCAGACACAGTTAGATCATCGTGTTCCTTTTTGTTCCGTTGTTTTTCCGCCGGGAAGTAGGCCTATACCTGCCTGCCACTCGTAAAAATGTTAATTCCCGGCCGATCTAATGCGTTCAGGAATGCCAACGAGCATCTTCGATATTTTACGGCGCTGCTAGCTTTGCCTTCAGTAGCATGCGTAATGATGCGGAGATCTAGAGCTCTATAAATAGGAGGGAACTGAACCGACCGAGATGTTTATTCACTTTTCAGTCAGCCACGTGTGGTCAACTTACCAATTGGACACGAGACATCCACCCAACGCTCGTTTGATTTTAAGCAAGCGTCTGCTAGGCTGGCCCAACATCAAACGAACATTGGGTTTATGTCTCGTGTTTGTTGGTCACTAGTCCTTGTAGAATGTACATACATCATAGAGAGAGCGCGGTGTTCTGGAGAAATGTCAGGTTATGTCAAGGAAAATGAGCCAAATTCAATAGATACGTTGATCAAGATGTAGGAGAGGCGAAGAGCGCCGAGTATTGACAAATCTACAAATAGAGCATAATTGGGTACTTTTATATCTTTAGCTCATTCTCTGTACACTACAGTAAAACTCCGAAACTATCTTCGTGAAAAAAACAAGCATTTAATTTAACGGCTTTGTTCGAAAACAATGTCATCAACATGGATTTAAATGATAACAATGGAACGTTGGGGCCTTCTGTTGGCCAACACCACAGACATGTAGAGAAATAAACATGATTGTATTTTATAGACGAGAATATAAGATATTTCTGACTTATTAGTCATAAATCTATGAATACACCTTACAAGTTACGACATATCGTAGGCTTCGGATTGTTCCAGGTGGTCACCTCGACCAATCCAAACCCTACGATATATCGTAGGTAAATACGATATATCGTGGGTAAATGGTGGACCACCACAACCCAGTAGGCCCCTAAGCGCAACATTTTTATAACACTTGTACAAAGTCGGGCCAACGTCGAAGACGTTGGGCCGACGTTGTACAAATGTTATACAAATGGTTTCGCTGTACAAATGTTATACAAATGGTTTGTGTTTGATGGGAATACATGCCCTAACAAACAAGAGACATGGACCCAATGCTTGAGCAGCCACTATCTGCGACGTTGGCCCAACATTGATTCCACATCATATCCATTTCTCGTTTGCTGATTGTGTCCCCGTCACATCCAGCAAACATAAGACGTTGAGCCAATGTTGGCTTAATGTTGGAACAACCGCTGCATTATATTTGTATTTACTACTGATACTTTTGTTTATTTCATTCGCGTTCTTAATAATTATGATTTTACGTAATCCCAGAATTCTACTATAAATTGTCTCTCGTTTTCTAGTGCTATTTTTACACTTTGGCTTGCATGTCACACCCACGGAAATTCCAGTACGCAGCATAGTGGGAAAATAGTTACAATGCCTCGTAGCCCTATTCTCAACTAGTATGATTATATAGATCCCTGCTAGGGGTGCATACGACGCAACAGTAAAGTTGTATCTTCTGACTGTTCGGGTGTGGACGCACGGTCAAAGACTCTGCCGCTTTCCTACATTTTTTGGGAAGCAGAATGAGACCAAGGCAAATATATTCTGATTTTATTTTTGTTGACGTGACCAACTGCGATGTAGAAATTATGCCAGACTGGCGTGGGCGAGGGAGCGTGTTGTGACTTCTATCCTTTTCTTTGTATGAAGCTATAGAGCTGCTCTTTGCAGGGATTACTACGCTTGTCTACATATAATCATGTCAAATCACTCTTCTTACCCATAAACGTATCAGCAAGTCTAGAGAAAAAAACTGCATGACAATACTGAATATTCACGAGGCTTATTAGAATGTATATTTATGACCTGAAGCTATAAGCTGAGGCAATGAACATATATCAGAACGGGTGGTCTTAGGAAACGTTCGCACAACTTAAAAAAACCTTGACTTGCGCATTTTGACAAATCACATAACTATCACCTGGATTTTGGATCTATCATTCTTTGCAGAATTTATCACGTGTATGTAGAGACGTGAAATTTATACTGATTAACGTGTTAAACACTCCAAGTATCCGGGTATTCTGCTTTATTTTTATTCAGTTATTATTCAGTGTCTATTTCAGCTCTCAGAAGACAAGAGTATAGCAAGAAGGTCTGATATTAATTAGAAGATGGGGATAAAATGACCAGCATGCCAAATTATCCATCCGTTTGACAAGATATAAAGAAAGAAAAGACGTATTAACGATCATATATATCATCAATATTGTACAATTAGATGCCAGTCATACAAGGACTTGACATTTAGACGAGAATAAAATTCATATAAACTTGTCAGTGAACGTAGACCTGAATGCATAAAGTTACATTTTATTGTATAATAATGTCAGCAGCTGGTCAGGAAGCCATGCAACAGCCACCTAGATTTTGTACACCGTAGGCCATAACGTACACACATGTATATAACAACAATCAACGTGTGCAATTATCTCATACAATATAATCATTTAACTACTTAATATGCTTGTAACAACTTATCATCTCTTTAAATTACAATAATCTCCATAATGCAGACAAAAACCTGGCAGACACAGTTAGATCATCGTGTTCCTTTTTTGTTCCGTTGTTTTTCCGGCGGGAAGTATACCGTGCCTGCCACTCTAATGCGTTCAGGAATGCAAACGAGCATCTTCGATATTTTACGGCGCTGCTAGCTTTGCCTTAAGTAGCATGCGTAATGATTCGGAGATCTAGAGGTCTATAAATAGGAGGGAAATGAACCGACCGAGATGTTTATTCACTTTTCAGTCAGCCACGTGTGGCCAACCTACCAATTGGACACGAGACATCCACCCAACGCTCGTTTGATGTTGGGCCACCATCTGCGACGCTGGCCTAACATCAAACGAACATTGGGTTGATGTCTCGTGTTTGTTGGTCACTAGTCCCTGCAGAATTTACCTACATCATAGGCTTTATTTTTATTCAGTTATAGGTGTGAATTGCTGTCGCAATTCCGACCTATAACTGAATAAAAATGTCCCGATCTGAGTAAAATATATCAAATGAAAAAGCTCCGAACGCCGTTATTATGATATGTAATATTACTTTTATCATTCGATGAATTGTATTCAAAATATTCCATGTGGTCCGTAAATGCGACGAGGGAGGTTAAAGGGTTAACCCTTCAACTGCCGGTCCCAATTATATTCGTTTTTTCATTTTTAGTAGAACATTACATGTCAGCATTTAAACATATTAAAGAAAACGTGACATCAATCAGCAAGATTTGAAAACAGTCGACCTCTACTTTGTCAAATCTGAATATTTTTCTCTCACCCGAAGTGGGTGACAATTCGAATTGATTAAAGACCCTGTGAAGTCATTTCACTTAAGGAATATAATATATGTTGCAATCAAATTGTCCTGTAATTTATCAGATCATTTTAGTCAACTAATTAGCAGTTATTATCCACAATAAAATCTGAAAACGTACACCTTCTCTGAGCTGGGAGGCTCTCACAACTCATGACGTCACACACAATAAACGCCCGGTGTTGAATCTGGATTAACTTTGAAATTGTATCATTCATTTTAAATGATACTTATCAAGAGGGTGAACAAGGGGTGAATCAACACTAAACCCTGGCCAGGGGCGGACGCAGTGATGGCCAGCAATTCTAGTGCTGCACATGCATTCAGTCAGTGTTGGAACAGCATTTCCTGTTGACTTTGGTCAGTTTTATAACATCTATCTGTACAGCATCCGTTACATGTACATGTATTATAGCCAGCCAGGCATGACTACATCTTGGGACGTCACGAGTTAATTTCGCCCCCTACTTTTGCATTTAGGAAAATCGATCCCAGTGAGTTAAAACGGGCAGTCGAGCACTGTAGTTCTTAATATAATCCTTTGTTCTTTTTCAAATGACAAAACAAAGGATCACTTTGTGGAGAGTAGGTCTGGGGACTACATGGGGCCTCTAAATTATCTGTTAAAGGGCTACATAGAGTGGTGTCTATTTCAGCTCTCAGAAGACAAGAGTATAGCAAGAAGGTCAGATATTAATTAGAAGATGGGGATAAAATGACCAGCATGCCAAATTATCCACCTGTTTGACAAGATATAAAGAAAGAAAAGACGTATTACCGATCATATATAATCAATATTGTACAATTAGATGCCAGTCATACAAGGACTTGACATTTAGACGAGAATACAATTTATATAAACTTGTCAGTGAACGTGGACCTGGATGCATAAAATGACATCCTATGTCAGCAGTTGGTCAGGAATCCATGCAACAGCCACCTAAATTTTGTACACCGTAGGCCATAACGTGCACACATGTATACAACAACAACCAACGTTGCAATTATCTCATACAATATAATCATTCAACTACTCAATATGCTTGTAACAACTTATCATCTCGTCAAATTACAGTAATCTCCATAATGCAGACAAAAACCTGGCAGACACAGTTAGATTATCGTGTTCCTTTTTTGTTCCTTTGTTTTTTCGGTGGGAAGTATCCCGTGCCTGCCACTCGTAAAAATGTTAATTCCCGGCCGATCTAATGCGTTCAGGAATGCCAACGAGCATCTTCGATATTTTACGGCGCTGCTAGCTTTGCCTTCAGTAGCATGCGTAATGATGCGGAGATCTAGAGGTCTATAAATAGGAGGGAAATGAACCGACCGAGATGTTTATTCACTTTTCAGTCAGCCACGGGTGGTCAACCTACCAATTGGACACGAGACATTCACCCAACGCTCGTTTGATGTTGGGCCACCGTCTGCGATGCTGGCCTAACATCAAACGAACATTGACTTGATGTCTCGTGTTTGTTTGTCACTAGTCCCTGCAGAATTTACCTACATCATAGAGAGAGCGCAGTGTTCCGAAAAAATGTCAGGTTATGTCAAGGAAAATGAGCCAAATTCAATAGATTCGTTGATCAAGATGTAGGAGAGGCGGAGAGCACAAAAAAAGAGTATTGACAAATCTACAAATATAGCATAATTGGGTACTTTTATATCTTTAGCTCGTTCTTTGGACACTACAGTAAAACACCGAAACTTTCTTCGGGAAAAAAACCCATTCAATTTAAAGGTCTTTGTTCGAAAACAATGTCATCAATTTCTTAATTAATTGTGATGTTGGATTGAGGAGATGACGATTCTGTGTACAATTTTGGCAATGATTATTATTTAAAAAAAGCTTCGCTTAGATTATAAAATTCGTCCCCGATACAATTTATTACAATATGCGAAAAAAAGCACGCGCAATAAACGCTTTAAAACTGACAAGTCTGTGAGAAAAGCTGGCGCGCGTGTGATCACGAAGATAAAATCAATATGCGTCATGCCAGATGATCGTTCTATCACTATGTTTTCTTTATTATGAAATCCTGTACACACAATATGGACATGTTAAAGTTGCATGGACCGACATTCCTTGATGTGCTGCTCGGGTAGATCAAAACGTAAATGAATATAATAATCAATACATGCTCAGTAAAAAGAAGATATTGGATCTATGCTGGTTACATGTTGAACCACCGTCAGTGACGCCAAAACCCAGTAGGTCCCTAAACGTAAAATATTTTTATAACATTTGTACAGGCCAACGTTGTACAAATGTTTAACAAATGGTTTGTGTTTGATGGGTAAAAATGAAATGAATCGGGCTTTAGGCCACCTTTGTGCACATATAGGCTAAACTGGGCCAGGAGAACCTCCTCAGGATGGTGAGATGATTGAGATGACACTGTCTTCCAGACACAGGATTCGAAATTCGAGCCCTGGCGGTCTGAGTCCGAGCACGCTACCTCTCGGTCACGGGGGCTCCCCACAATACTAACTTTCACACGTGGATGGGGAAGAAACATTTTAGTTTCTTTCAAACCGCCGAGACCGGGAACCGAACCCCGGACTCTGGCGTGAAAGGCAGCGGTGCTAAAAACTACCCTAGGGCCCCCGCCCCTTTGATGGGTATACGTGCCCCAACAAACAAGAGACATTGACCCAATGCTGGATCAGTGGGCTCCGTCTGCAACGTTGGCTAAACACTGATTCCACATCGTATCTATGTCTCGTTTGCTGGTTGTGTTCTCGTGCACATCCAGCCAAAATAAGACGTTGAGCCATGTTGGAAATGCCGCTGTATTATACTGCTATTATCAGTCATTTTATTTATTACTGCTGTTTTTGTTTATTTCATCAGCGCTCTTTATAATTACGACTTTACATAATTCCAGAATCTCTTTCATTATTAATTGTCTCTCATTGTCTAGCGCTATTTTTACACTATGGCCGTTATCCGTATGCTGCTGTCGCTGAGGTGGCTTTCAGAAATGTTGGAATTATTTATTTATTTTGATGGCCTCAGCTACACATTTAACACACAATGTTGGATAAATGCTAGGCTCACTTACCACGTCTCTTAGCCGCTCAGCATGTGCAAATAAAGATAATTTAGTGGAATGAAAAAAATAACGATACTTTAATGGAATGAAACATGTACATTTCAAAGGCCACTTGGAGTTTCGCATATGTGATTTTTTTTGCCAGATTATTTTTTCACTATTTTCCATTTTTTTCGCGCTTTCTTTGACCAATTTGTTTATTCGTGGTGCAATACTACGATAGTGAATGTAAATATGTTTTCTTTTTCAAAGCAGCATGAGGCTATTTATACTTTGTTCAAATTGTGAGCCGGTTTATTTTTTTAAATGATCTTCCACACTCCCCCCCCCCCTCCCCCCCCCCACACACACAGGTTTTCAATGGGGGCTATTTTTGTTTCGTCCACGACATGCGGCATGCGGCACCACTCTGTGCCGACTGGTACATAATAAGACCCCTTTTTGCGCAGTGTTTCATATTGGGCAGTGTGTAAAAAGCACGACACTGGCCCAACATTGGTTTAATGGCCCTTGTTATTCATGTTATTCCATATAGTCTGTTCCTGTGAATCCTACATTAATTATATAATTATCAGAAACAAATCGCGACGATAATCATGATAATTACAATGAATCAACGGCATTGACGTTGATACAACGTCGCAGCAAAGTAAGTCTTACTTTTCAAGTAAGCAGTTATTGCCTTCTGGATTTTTCAGAGCAGATTGGATGGCATAGTTATTTGTCCAGTGTTACGAACTCCAGATCGGGTTTCACTTTGGCTCTATTTAAATTTTGTCTCGGGGAATTGATTACACCAATTTACTCTGAAGTTCGAACCGATCAGCGTCAAAATAATAAATGAAAATTCAAAGTCTCATTTAAGTAACAATAACAATTTATCTAATAAAGTAATTTTCACTGTGATGATCTCAGTTCTGACAATACTTCACAATTTCTTTGACAGACAAGTTCACAATAATTAACAAGACACTTACATTAATCTCAACAGCTCTCAAATGTCCTCTAGTGTGTAAATATCCAATAAGGTGAATAATTCAAACGAGTGTTTAATCAACAGGTTAAAATGTTAGGTCCGCCAGTCACTGTAGCCTAGCCTATTACTTAGGCTATCACCTTACGGTCAATAATCTCTCACAGCAAAATGAATATATAACCAGTAGAATCTCTCACAAAGATATCTAGGCTTATCAAATAATGTATCAATCTTTTGTAGCAAATTCTTAGCATGAACTTTAGCATGAACTTTTCTGGTGTTCTCGTAGCTTCTATATTTCAGAGGGTTCTACACTGCCAGAAAAAACCTAGAAAACGAACATCTAAGAACATTCTAGAATAGACTCCAATAGACTACACTAAATGGTGTTCCATACATAATAGATACATACTATATAACCACTGATAACATACACAGTACAGCGTAGGCGCATACTACATACCATACACAATCAGCTTACTAACAATACAGAATGACGTCATTATATTAATACACACAGGACAGGCACACATAACACCTCCTTACCAAAAAAAAAAAAAAAAAATTCTAGGAAAATTTTACATCAGTACAATAGAACAACAAATTACAATATAATAACATCTTGACAAAGCATTAGCAATAACATTATCACAACCCTTTATATGATTTATACACAAATTGTATTCTTGTAGCAGCGGAGACCAATTTAGAATTCTGCGATTCTTATCTTTCATTTTCTCAATAAAGGTCAAAGGATTATGATCTGTTGAAACTTGGAGTGGTTTACTCCCACCAGAAACATAAACAGCAAAATGTTGTATCGCTAATACAAGAGCCAATGCTTCCTTTTCTATGGTACTATAATTATTTTGGTGCTTATTAAACTTCTTAGAAAAATAAGCAACAGGATGATCATTTTTATCATCACCTTCCTGCAACAATACAGCACCAGCTCATACATCACTAGCATCTACAGCTAGCTTAAACTCTTTGTCAAAATCAGGTGCAAACAATACAGGTGAAAAAGTTAAAAGTGACTTAGACTTTTCAAAAGCATCAATACATTCACATGAAAAATTAAATTTGCTTCCTTTCTTGAGCAACTCAGTCATTGGTGACACTACACCAGCCAAATTCTTACAGTAAATTCTGTAAAACCAATCATTCCAAGATAACGTCTTAATTCTTTCTTGTCTGTTGGATTTGGAAAGTCTAAAATGGCTTGAACTTTAGAATCTAAAGGTTTGACTTTAGCCTGACCAATATTGTGCCTAGGATAGATTACAGTAGCAGACAGACACAGACAGACAGATATTTTATTGACAGAAAAGAAAAGTCATTACAGACTTATTTGTCATAGAAATGAAAGAGATATATGTACATGTATATACAAGATTGTTAGTTTGTTAAAATCATATGATAATATACATGGTATGACATACACAGCTAAAATCATGTTAAGTGGCATTGCCAAAAAAAAAACTGGGTATTTCGATAATATGAATGACTACTACTAAAAATGAAATAAAAGGCATTGCCAAGATAACATAGAGGTCTATCATTTTGTTTTGTTTCCCGCACCAAAAAGTAGCCTTACAAAAGTCACTTTTAGCCAAATTCACGGTCATCTGAGCTTTTGCGAGTCTTGCAAATAATTCTTGCAAAATTCTCAAATGCTCTTCCCATGAATTGCTATGAACAATAAGATCATCCAGATACGCTTCTACTCCATCAAGTCCATTGATGATCTGGTTGATGAGTCGCTGGAACCTTGCTGGTGCATTCTTTAGTCCAAATGCCATGACGTTGTACTCGTACAGTCCAAAAGGCGTCACAAACGCGGATATCTTTCTCGCTCTCATTGTCAGAGGCACACACCAATATCATTTTAACAAGTCTATCTTGGTGACATATTTAGCATTACCTACTCTGTCAATACAGTCCAGTATCCTTGGTAGTGGATACGTGTCACCATAGCGTTCACCTTTCTGTAGTCGGTACAAAATCGGACACTACCATCTGGCTTTGGTACCAGCACATATGGTGAGCTCCATTCACTATTGCTCAGCTTGATGATATCATGCGCTAGCATATAGTCTATTTCTTCTCTCATCTTTTTTATCTTAACAGGGCCCACTCGGTAAGGATGTTGCTTGATAGGCTTACTGTCACCAACATCAATGTCATGTACTGCAGCATTAGTCCTGTTAGGTACATCTGGGAAGATGGATTCATACTGCTGGATAAGGTCTCTGAGCTGTTGTTTCTGCTCAGCTGACAACCCATTCAGCTTACTGTCTATATTGGCGATCACCTTTGAGTTAGAGAGCTTAGAAACATTTTTTTTGACGGGCGTCTCCAGGTTGCCGACATCCTCTATTCCCGATGTGTCTTGGCAGGTGGCAGTGTCATCAGAAGGTACATCCTCTTCTGTCAGTGTCTTATCACATGCAACCCTGTCTGTCATACTATAGTATCACCATGAGCCTTACACATACCTACACCTACTGTGTTATTATCACGAGAGTGATACGTTTTTAACATATTAATATGACACAATTGGCTAGGTTTTCTCCTAACTGGAGTTTCAACAATATAATCTAGGTCATTAACCTTTTTAAGGACCTTGTAAGGCCCGTGATACTTTGCTTGTAAAGGGTTTCCTCTAAGAGGTAACAAAACCAACACCTTATCACCTGGTTTATATTCATGAGCTTTAACATTTCTGTCATAATACATTTTCATTTTATGCTGTGAATTTTCTAAGTTTTTCTTGGCAATTTCGCCAGCTTCATGTAATCTTGTTCTAAACTTAGACACATAATCTAGTAGGTTTACTTTTACTGAGCCATCATCATGATTTAACCATTGTTCTTTTAACAATTTAAGAGGACCACGCACATGGTGTCTAAACACTAAATCAAATGGACTAAATCCAAGAGATTCCTGTACAGACTCTCTAGCAGCAAACATTAACAATGGTAACCCGCCATCCCAGTCTTTTTCATGCTGCTCGACGTAGGCCCTTATCATGGTTTTCAAACTTGCATGAAACCTTTCTAAAGCACCTTGGCTTTCTGGGTGGTACGCAGAAGACTTAATTTGTCTCACACCAAGCTCATACATGACCTGTTGGAAAATGCCAGACATAAAGTTTGAACCTTGATCTGACTGCACCTCCTTAGGTAAACCAAAAAACGTGAAAAATTTCACTAAAGCATTTGACACCGTTCTCGCTTTAATGTTCCTCAGAGGAATAGCCTCTGGAAACCGAGTTGTACTACACATGTTGGTCAAAATATACTCACACCCTGATTTAGTCTTAGGAAGTCTTCCAACACAATCAATTATGACTCTAGTGAAGGCCTCGTCTGCAACAGGAATAGGATGAAGCAGGGCTGGAGGGGCATCATGACTAGGCTTACCAATAACTTGACAAACATGACAAGTTTTACAAAATTCACCTATATCTTTCCAGATTCCAGGCCAAAATAATTGCTGTAAAATTTTCGTTCTGGTTTTACGCAGACCAAAATGCCCTCCCAGTGGTTTTCATGTGCTACATCCAACACTTCATTTCTATATGACTTTGGTAGCACTACCTGGTGGTACACAGCCCACTCAGCATCAGCGGGAACATCATGTGTTTTCCACTTTCTCATTATTATGTCATTTTCAACACAATAACCTTCTGAGACTTTGTCTATCTCTCTAGGAGGTAGATCGTCTTCTATTACACTAGCCAGTTCTGGGTCCTTTTTCTGGTCTAGTCTAAGCTGTTGTCCATTAACTGGTGACTCTACTACATTAGCATTACATGACACACTACTGTCTACATCATGGCTCATGAATGTATCAGCTAAAGCTATGCTATCCTTATTTGTGTCTGTATCCGTGTGTAATACACTTTTATCGTTATCTGATAATGTCTTTTTCATAGCCCTAGTGACTACACAAGATGTGAGAGTTCCATCTAAACCCAAATTATCAGTGCCATCATCTTGTGGTTTATCCACTACAATACAACCTGATGGTTTTACTTTATCCCCAGCTAAGTCATTGACTAGTAACAGAGACACACTACCAAACGGTAACTGGTCAATAGCACCCAGTTCCACAAAACCTGTAATTAAGTCAGATTTCAAGTAAAACTTATGCAGAGGTACCCTATTACTGCCAAAAACTCCAGAAATTAGTACATCCTCACCAGTGGCTGTATCCCCGGTAGGCAATGTACTTGTCAAAATCAAACTCTGCATACACCCAGTATCTCGCAGAATTTTCACAGTTTTGGCACTTTCACTATCTGTCTCTTTAGACACAGAGCCCTCAAGTTTACTACTCCTTAATCTGAACTTTTATTACATTTATGATTTTTATTACCGAACCTATCAGCAATTACATTATGATTTCTATAATTAGTGTGACCCTTCTGTTTTCTCCATTGAGAAACAAACTCAGCAGGATTTTTACCATCAGACTTAGGAGATCCTTTTAGCTCCCAACAATCAGAAATTACTGCAGTGATAACATTTAAGCTTCTGCTTTACTACTTGGTTATTTTGCTTTTCATTCTTGCTATCAGACTGACCCTTGTTCATGTTGTTAGGCTTTACATTACTGTTTGTACTGACACCTGTTTTATTATTCTGTACAGCAGAACTATTACTATAATTAATTCTCTGTTGTGTCTTTCTGTCGTGATTATGAATGAGGCTATAGTCATCCGCTAACTCAGCACTTTTCTTTAGATTTTCAAGAGCTTTCTCAGCTAAATAAGTCTTTATATCCTCAGGTAAACATGAATTTAGCTGTTCTTTTAACACAAGCTCTCTCAAATTATCATAACCTTAGTCAACATTCTCAGATCTGACCCACATATCAAACAAAATACTTTGCTTGTCGACAAATTCTACGAAAGTTTGTTTTTCATTTTTACGGTAGTTGCGGAATTTCTGACGATATGCCTCAGGTCTCACTTCATAAGCTTTCAGAATGACACTCTTTACCTCATCATAATCAAATTTATTTTCTTGTGACATGGCAGCAATAACAGTAGCAGCTTTACCAAATACACCAGTATGTATCAAAAATGGCCCAATCAGATTTCTCCCATTTCATTCCTGCAGCCAAATCTTCGAATTGCAAGAAAAATGCATCAGAAAATGGATCTGATTTAACAAATTTTGGTACCAATTTTGAAAATCTAGTAATATGAGTGTTGTCATGCGATGAGACTGCATGAGGATTTTCAGCTTTTACCTTAGCTATTTCTGTTTGTGTTTCACATTTTCTCAACTGAATATCTCTTTCTCTCACAATTTCTGCTATTTTAATTTCTTTTTCTATTTCTGCCTGTCTCAACTCATGTGCTTGTTTTAATTCTGCCTTCTGTAATTCAGCTTTTCTTAGCTCTAACTCTTCCTCTTGTTTTAATTTGACTTCTACTTCTTTTAATTCCTGTTCATGTTTTAATTCTGCTTCTTTTAATTCGCGTTTCTTAGCTCTAGCTCTTGCGCTTGTTGTAATTCTGCCTGTTTTAACTTTTCTTAACTCTAATTCTTGCGCTTCTTTTAATTCTACCTGTCTTAGCTATGCTTTTCTTAACTCTAATTCTGTTTGTTTCAATTCCTGCTCTTTTTCCAATTTTAATTCTGTCTGTTTCTTCGATTTTAATTTTCAGTTCTAATTTTTTTAGTTCAAGTTCATCTGAACTAGTATCAATTAGAAACATATTAAGGGAGTCTTCATCCCATTCATCATTATCATCATAATACTCAGCTATTAATTTCCTTAGCTTACATTTTCTCATTGAAACTTTGAAATCTATGTCTAATTGTTTACACACTTGAACTGAATCTGTTTTAAGCAAAGCAGAAAGGCCCTCTGGTGTAGGATTTATTATGAAACTTTCGTGGCTCATGGTGAAATACTAGACAATAGTATAATAGTATTTGTCAAAATGATATCAGTGATTGAAAATAAAAATCAGTCCCGTGTAGAGACCCCAATTTATCTTGATACGAACTCCAGATCGGGTTTCACTTTGGCTCTATTTAAAGTTTGTCTAGGGGAATTGATTACACCAATTTACTCTGAAGTTCGAACCAATCAGCGTCAAAATAATAAATAAAAACTCAAAGTCTCATTTAAGTAACAATAACAATGTAGTTATTAAAGTAATTTTCACTGTGATGACAATACTTCACAATTTATTTGACAGACATGTTCACAATAATTAACAAGACACTTACATTAATCTCAACAGTTCTCAAATGTCCTCTAGTGTGTGAATATCCAATAAGGTGAATAATCCAAACGATTGTTTAATCCACAGGTTAAAATGTTCGCCAGTCACTGTAGCCTAACCTAGGATTACTATTACTTACAGTCAATAATCTCTCACAGCAAAATGAATAATTAACCAGTAGAATCTCTCACAAAGATATCTAACGTTAGGCTTATTAAATAATGTATCAATCTTTTGTAGCAAACTCTTAGCATGAGCAGAGGTGGGCAAGTGGTCGCCACATCGCCACATGTGGCGACAGAAGCAAAATATCTGTAATGTAAATATTAACAAATGACCATTCAGAGCACCTGAAAGTAGCCATTTGTGGCGACAAGACTCATTTCGCCTGCCCACCCCTGATGAACTTTAGCATGAACTTTAGCATAAACTAACTTAAATCACAATACTCTCCTATTTATATCTTCTGGTGTTCTCGTAGCTTCTATATTCCAGAGGGTTCTACACTGCCAGAAAAATCTAGAAAACGAACATCTGAGAACTTTCTAGAATAGACTCTAATAGACTACACTTAATGGTGTTCCATACACAATAGCTATATATACTACATAACATACACAGTACAGCTTAGGCCAATACTACATACCATACACAATCAGAGTACTAACCATTCTGACCTCAGAGATTATATCTCTGATACCACACGCTCATTTCGCCGTATGCACGCATGGCGATTGACCAGATTTATCAGCCGTTAGTGAGCGTTACCACGTGATTTTATAACTATTCCTATAACCACGGAACTATTTTGGTGTTCACTTCAACTCATTACTTATCCTTTTTTCAATATTTAATTTGATTTTAGAGTTTTTTAGAGGTAAGGGCTATTTATTCTGTTTAGTAGTGGATAAATTGAACCAGCACAATTCGCATGTCATTCAGTAATTTATATTTGCCAGTGTTTTGAAGCCGATTGTAAATTCTGTCAGAAAAACGTAAACATGGACCTTCTCACAGCAGCGCGTAGGCAGAAAAAGTAATCCATTAAATGTTTTCTATTTCTATGTGAATATAAACTCATATGTGGCGGAGTAGTGGTGTTTTATATTTGCCATATATATTCAGGACACTCAAGCGTGTTTATAAGCCTACAGTTGTTATATCAACAAAACTGCTCAAAATGAGCAGTTTTTGTCGAAACATGGCGTGTGGTTACAGAGAGAGAGCGGGGTTGACCTGAGCGACATCTATGTGTGGAGAATGAGTACTAACAATACATAATGACGTCATAATATTGATACACACAGGACATGCATATAACACCAGTAATATAGAATTATATTACCATGGTGAGATTTCTGTTCTCCATTAAAATAGTATGAAACCATTATCCAGGGGGTATTGATATTGATACTAGATTGTTTTCAGGCATGTAAGCACATCATCCCTAGAAACGTTACTTAACCAATTCTGGATGAATAACCTATGTAGGTTTGATGTTAGCTCACCGTCTACAACGCTAGCCCAACATCAAGCCTACATTAGATCAATGTCCTTTATGTGATGTATGGTCCCATATTAAGCCTCATCCCACCGCAAAACGATCCATGTAGACGAAAAAGGGTATTAAGATATAAACAGGACGGTGAATGAGGTAGGCCTATATGTTTTTTTGTTCAGTATAATTATCAGCATGTCCAAATTCAGGGCTGGGGCAAGTACATGGACTCAGTAGGCCTACTTGGGTACAAGTACATTAAAAATGTTCAAGTACAAGTACAAGTACAGGGTTTTGCAGAATGTACTTGGGTACTACCCAAGTACATTGTAAATGTATTGGGTACAATTACCAAGTACCAAGTACAAATGACCCATAAAAAATATACCGGTAAATGCATAAATAGAAAAACAAAGGTTATACTGATCGAGTTGTATAACTTGTTTATTCATTGGATATCCTTGTATTGAATGATATTAGCAGTCAATGTGAGATCAATAAATTGTTTATAATTCATATATTGGTGCATTGAATGATATTCACAAGCCTATATGTGCACAAAGGTGGCCTGAAACTCCATTCATTTCATGTATTTCTTTTTTTTTTGAAACGTCGAATCGCTCAGTTGGCATCTTTCTGGTCAAAATACCTTGCCTGCAATACTAAATAGTCTCTCGACTGCAGCAGATGATGCAGAAACAGTCAGGTACTTTAACATGTTTAACGCCAGTTTGCTTAAATTGGGGACAATATTTATATTTGTTTTTCCAATATTGAAGATGATCACTACTATGGTATATTGTGTGTTGACACCAGCGGGCACGGCGCAATGGCCCAATGCTGGCTTATTGCTGGGTAATCATCGCCATTCGCCTACAAAATCACCATGGTCAACCATATTTTCCACTCATTTAAACACATCAAATATGAAAAAAATCCGCAGAACATAATATTATTTACCTTTAAAATAATAAACTAGATGATATACAATTATCATAATGTCAGTGCTGAAATGGTTTGGTGTCGTAAATATGACAAGAAAAATTCAGCATATATATTTTCAGAATTATTGTCCATTCATTTGATCTTGAGGGATATTTATTGTAGTTTGACACTCTGATAATAGCTCGCCGCACTGAAAGTGTTAATGAAGGCGTGATTCTTAACGCAGCTGTTATTGCTCTCACACGCGCCCGTCTAATCTGGCACTTAACCCTTCTAACTCTAAGATATTGATATTGGTATTGATATTGATACTAGATTGTTTTCAGGCATGTAAGCACATCATCCCTAGAAACGTTACTTAACCAATTCTGGATGAATAACCTATATAGGTTTGATGTTAGCTCACCGTCTACAACGCTAGCCCAACATCAAGCCTACATTAGATCAATGTCCTTTATGTGATGTATGGGCCCATATTAAGCCTCATCCCACCGCAAAACGATCCATGTAGATGAAAAAGGGTATTAAGATATAAACAGGACGGTGAATGAGGTATATGTTTTTTTGTTCAGTATAATTATCAGCATGTCCAAATTCAGGGCTGGGGCAAGTACATGGACTCAGTACTTGGGTACAAGTACATTTAAAATGTTCAAGTACAAGTACAAGTACAGGGTTTTGCAGAATGTACTTGGGTACTACCCAAGTACATTGTAAATGTATTGGGTACAATTACCAAGTACCAAGTACAAATGACCCATAAAAAATATACCGGTAAATGCATAAATACAGAAACAAAGGTTATACTGATCGAGTTGTATAACTTGTTTATTCATTGGATATCCTTGTATTGAATGATATTAGCAGTCAATGTGAGATCAATAAATTGTTTATAATTCATATATTGGTGCATTGAATGATATTCACAAGCCTATATGTGCACAAAGGTGGCCTAAAACTCCATTCATTTCATTTATTAACGCTGTTATTGCTCTCACACGCGCCCGTCTAATCTGGCACTTAACCCTTCTAACTCTAAGATGTCTGCAATTAAAATTTTATTTTTATTATGCGGCGTTTTTGTAATAATTTTAGCACAACAAGCGACAATATAGGTTTCTCAGACCAACTAAAATATAATTGTAATGCTTTCTTTTTACAATATCGATTGAACAGTACTTTTCGAAACATGAACATAGATGACCCTCGCAATTATAGGGTTTTGTAAGAGGTAATCGCGCAAACGACGAAAGCGCACCCCTTCTATAGAGCAAACACGAGACGTTTTAATCCAATGTCGATTCAATATTGAGCCATCATCTGCAACGCTGCGCCAACAATAAACCAACACTGGGTGATATCTCGTTCTTTGCCTGTCAGGCTTGGGCATAGCTGCGTTAGGTAACGACGGACAACCATTGCTGTTACGCATGTGTGTTTGTTTAACAATTTTATCAGTACATCTATCTGGCCGGCTCACTGGAAGTCTAAATGAAAGATCAAAGGGACAATATACAGCTCACCGAGAACAAGAATGTGTCATAACGCTTCACATAGATACTTCTAGATAAACTAAATCTGTTTTGCGTTCAACAATTGAATTCTTTTTAAATTTATATTCTAGAAAATATTGCACTGAATAACTGAAAAAGTAAATTATAATATATATTTTTTGGAACAAAACGGGATATACTTTTAATGTACTTGTCTTCAAGTAACAAGTACTTCGTAATGTACTTGGGTACAAGTACATTTTTTAAGCTCAAGTACAAAGTAAAGCTAGTACTCGAAAAAATGTACTTAAGTACAAGTAAGTACAAGTACCGATGTACTTGGCCCCAACCCTGCGTCCAATATGATGGCCGACTCTGAGTTATATATTAATAAAGGGCTTATTACGCACAATTGTGGTGGCCATATTCTATATGTAAATGTATGGTACTCTGGAACCCTCGACACTGCCTATATTGACTCACTTTGTCACAATGCGAATACACCTATGTAAGTATGTATTTCTGGTGTTATTTATATTTTCGAGCACGTCATTTCCATATTGTATTTATTCCCGGCATGTGGCTTGCGCTTCCGCCACAGGTAAATATGAAACTACGTCCAAAGTTGTCCATATGCTGCAGGTTATTATCCAGCTAGCCAAAGCATCTAACTTGTTCAGAAATGGGTAATTGGGAATACTAAAATATAATTATATCTCAAATGTTATTGGTAGGCCTTAACCGGTCATATAATGAATTTGACCGGACTTGACATGCACAATGTTTAGCACTCCGGTGCCTTTCGTCACTATCCATATATTGACTCGGGTGTACATATAACAGTGACAACAATCCCGATATGTATCAGTCACCACCAGTAAATATTGAAATATATTATAAGACAAAATTTATGGTAGCAAATACAAATGTACAAAACAGTGTTACATTCATTCTATGTGAGGTCTACGTCTATGTTTGATCTAATCATGATGACCACCATCATGCCATGTAGGCTGGCACCTAATTACGATGGCTACATTCATTACCCGTACATGAACATTTTCTGTGCATGTGGTCCAGCCATACCTTCTTGGTTGCGGTGGCCAATCTGAAGCAGGAATCAAACGGAATCCGTGTAGAAGTGTCTAATTACACGGAGTCTCCTTTAAGTGTAGCCCCCAGCACATTTCAGTCATTGATTTTGTCCCGCTGCTTGGCTCACCCTCTCCACAACCCTTATCCCTCCCTGGTGTCCCTCAACCCCTGCCCGACATGTCTCTTTCGAACCTGCATCCAATATTTCTCCCATCTAGGATTTTTACGGCTTCTCTGATTTCGTTGACCCGCCCAACAGACTTGGTGGCTCAGAAGGGCTTCTAAATGGTGTGGTGAATTGAAGCAGGCAGCCTATTAGTCTTTCATTCCCACGACACTGCTCTATCACCGGCGCGGTCCATAGAGATATTTGAAAATCTCTTCTGTGTGTCACAATCACTTTTTAAGCTTCAGTCTCCTAAGGAAGCCACGACCTGGCATTCACTCACACACAATTCATCTCAGCGGTGATGTTATGCAAACGTCACCCCCTCAGGGTCACAACCCCTGCTCTATTGGAGGGTTATTTATGTATTTATTTGGCACCCACCGGATTTATTCTTATTTTTAGTCACATTGATATTTGAATGGCTGTCTGCAACTTCCACCTCAAAGTAAAGGAAATGTCCTGATTTAGTAACATACCCAAGTAGAAAATCTCAATTGAAAGCTCCATCCCACAAAGAATCTTAAATTAAGATCATCCTTACTCTTATATTTCTCTGTATTTGCATTAGAATAGTTAAAATCATCTTAACTTTCTCTTATTTGCATTAGAAAAGTTAAGATCATCTTAATGCAAATAAGAGGAAGTTAAGATAATCTTAATTAAAAGATGTTTAGTGGGACGCTCCCCTGAGCCCCTTCTGTGTTAACCCTTAAAGTGCTGAATTTGTTATTAAAATCTTAGAGGATAAGGGTTTTTTCAATTTTAAATCATCATGAATGTCTTAGTTAGCTCTTCCTGATTCATTTGAATATCTGTGTTATGAGTCTACGACCATTATAAATATTTGTTATTCTTACAGTGCGGGGATATACCCTGATGACATCGCAAGCCTCGCGCATTAAATGAGTTAGGCGGCCCAGTCATACCGGGTAGCGGGGATAGACTTTAGTCGTCAGAGTCTTTTAAACTTTTAAACATGTCAAAGATAAAAGTGGCATAAATCAGCAACAGTTGTAGTCAGTTGGCCAGAGGTGGCCAAGGAGGGTTTCGTCACCACTTGAGCGTGCATACCTGAAACCTTTTTTAGTATGTCAAGGGAACCTCTTGGCATAATTAGCACCCGGCTTGCAGGTGTGTGCATGAGTTTTTGAGGGGCAAAATAAGATTTATTGCGAAACCGCAAAAAAAAAAATTCCGTGAGAATAAATTAATTTATTACAATTTAACAAAACGTTTAAAAAACCCCACATAATGGACCAGATATATGCACAGTATCATTTAAAATGTAGCTTATAATAAAATAAATCACATTTGTTGAGTTATTGGATCACAACGAGAAATTAGTAAACAGTTAAAACGAATGCTTTCCCTATCAGGATCAGCCTATTTTCAGAACCAGTATTTTACGGTGATAGTTAACTGAAATATGCAGGATGTGATATACCATATACTGTGCAATCAAAATAATAATATTGAACTCGATAGTATATAACACATGACACCTGGTAGAATGCGTATGTATGAAAATACATGTAAAATAGATGCATAGAAATAAAGTTAGGGAGACCAGATAAGTATACATAATTATCAAAAACATAGATAGTGTGGCATCAGCTTTTAGAGAAAAATACATCTTCAAAGCTTAACAAACCAATAAAATATGATAAACTGGTGACTCATAGTTTGTCACTTCAAGTATGAAACACGATACTGTGCTTTTGACATGTAACATACACAGAAATAACATATAAGAATGTTGGCAATTCAGTCAAACATCGAACTTCCATGTTTGAATGAACCATATTATATAATTGGCAATTAGGAACAACCCATCTAACGTCTAGCACAACTACACCGCAAATTAATACATTTGCTAGCAGTACACATAAAAGTAGACATATCTTTGGGCATAAAGTAGGCATTAACTGACATCGCATTGGGATGGGCAGTGGTGGTTTCAGCAATTGAAGCCAATTTGTTTACTATAATTTGTAATACACATCATCACAGCTGGCAAAGTCGTCCTTTTATGTGCTTTACAGGGGTCCGGGGTCATGCTCCCCCAGAAAAATGTCAAAATCTAAGGCTTGAAATGGTGCTTTATCGAGCTTATAAAAGCCCAAATTAGTAAAAAAAAATTGGGAGGGGGGGGGGTTCTGGAGGGAGGGCGCCGCTCCCTCTGGATCAGCTACTGATGAGTTGCATAATTCGATTGGGCTGATAATCATATTTTTCTGAATATGATATACCAAAGAGACCAATATGGGCACAGTACAGACAGACCCTAATAAACTGTTTTGGGTAAAGTCGTCCTTTGTGTGTGTTTTGAAAGATGTGTTGCTTTTTACCTTGGAAGTGAATTGACGTCTACAGCGGTTGATGATAAAGGGATAGTACAGTTTGATCTTTTAATTTAAATCTGCTATTTTCAAAGCTTGAATAAATAGTATGGTTGATGACATTATTCATATCAACAAAGTTAGCTGATGAAGATATAAACATATTTGCTGTGAGATGTCCGCTTCATTTGCGTAATAAATAGTATATGAGTAAATTTAACAGATTTGTGCCACGATATGTCATGAGTGTATCAGGATGATACATTATGTCAGTAGATCTACATGCATATATGGTACATTACTATGGTGTACAGAAACTATGTTATAGAACCATAAATTTACAATTTAATGGTAAAATATGGCATCACAATGTAGGCACATGACATTATAATGTCACTATATGATGGTTTAATCTTGTCTTAAACCTTCAAATTTCATGTTATGGCATGACAGTGTCGATATATGATAATTATAATAGGGCCTACCATAATATGGAATTATAATGACAGTATATGGCAATAAAATGTCGGTATGCCGACATTTAAAAGTATAATGACATCTTAATGTTTTTATACCCCAGTATGACACTCAAATGGTGGTATATTCTACATTATGCCATACAATGATGGGATGGAGCACTACAGTGTTAGGATGTGTTACTTTAATAAAATAATACTACTATAATATTGCACTAGCTGTAGTGTAAAAAAATTACATCCACATCAATGTATGTGGTAATAAATGTTATCAGTAAATAGGATGCTGTATTTTCAGATGCTGTGCAATAGGATGCTGTATTTTCAGAATATGGAGTTATATGTCAAGATATGATACTAATTTCCCACAACATGCTATTATAATATAAATATATATATGACATTAACTAGTTTGATAGTTAACACTTATTTTGTCAAATCTGAATAATTTACACTCACTTGAAGTTGTTGATCGCGTTAGCGCGACACACTTTCAAGTGGGTGAAAATTCCAATTAAATATTCTGGCGGTTTAAATGATTAAACTATATTACGTAACAAATACTGTTATATCAGAGGATAATGCAAACAGGGGCATCAAAACAAATAATATATTTTTATATGTACATGTACGCACATATCTCTGCTAGATGAAATATATTTTTCGACACAGTTGTATCTGGAGTTACGATACGAGCTTATGAGCCCAACCCAACACGTCATTACATTATACACTATACAAATCTACAGACAGTGAAATGATGAAAAATATGTCTACTATTTTCATAGGTTGGGGGGGGGGGCCTACATCATTTACGGTAATAAATATATTTTTTATATCGTTATTCGCGAAATAAATATAAACATTAGAATCAAATCCTGCATCGTTTACATAATACTAATTAAGATTAATTTATTTTAATTTGTGTTAATCCTACTTTTCATAGACGCTATTTTCCCGCGAAAAATGAAAGTCATTGGTTTAAACTTTACAGCGCGGGAATCGACTTTAGACGTCAGAATCTGACGTCTGTAGACGACTAACGTCTATCCCCGCACTGTATATTTCTAATGGTCGTAGACCCATAACATAGGTATTTAAATTATTCAGAAAGAGCTAACTGAGACATTTATGATGATTTCAAATTGAATGGAGCCCTTTGACCTTCAAGGTTTTCATAAATTCAGCGCTCAACGCTGAACATAGTCAAGTTGTATGGCATCATCTTCGGTGTGCATGGAGCGTCTGCAGAAGACATACAAGTATAGGCAGGCTCAGTCAGGAAGCCAAACAAGCTTATCCAGCAAACAGGATACGCTCATCCAATATTATATTATTGTTAAACCACCATCTGAGGCGCTGGCCCAGAATTGTACCGGCATTGGTTCAACGTTTCTTTTCGGCTGGATATAAACAACACGCTGGGAGTCCAATACCAGGAGCCAGTACATTGGAAGTGTTAGAATGTAGAATACAGGCAACTGAATATAACAAAATACAATATTCGTCAGTTTAGTTTTTTATGTTAACATATTTTGGACAGTATGTACTTTTAGGTATAATATATTATAAAATGTCCATACAACAAAAGATCAGACACAACTAATAAGGCACAACCACGTGATTATACATCACTCAGCAATCAGTGGTCCTCAGACAACATCTATTTGGATGGAAACTATGTCTAACGTTACTGCTAGTCCTTTCGTTAATTCATTAATTCATTCGCTGTCTGAACTGTTAGTTCATTTGCTCGATCTTTCATTCTCATATCCATCCATCCTCATATTAATTCATCTATCTGTCCGTCTGTCCGTTCATCTATTAATTCAATCAACCATCCATCCATTCATCCATCCATTCACTCTTCCATTCATCCATCTATCCATCCGTTCATCCACCCATTCATCCATGCATCCATGGCGCCATCCATCCATCCATCCATCCATCCATCCATCCATCCATCCATCCATCCATCCATCCATCCATCCATCCATCCATCCATCCATCCATCCATCCATCCATCCATCCATCCATCCATCCATCCATCCACCCATTCATCCATCCATCCATCCATCCATTCATCTATCCATCCATCCATCCATCCATCCAATCATCCATCCATCCATCCTCATATCCATCCATCCATCCATCCATCCTCATATCCATCCATCCATCCATCCATCCATCCATCCATCTATTATCCATCCATCCATCCATCCATCCATCCATCCATCCATCCATCCATCCATCCACACACCCACACATCCACCAGTACGCTGGTTTTGCAGCACGGCAGGTGGTCCCCGTATATACCACAGCTCGCTGTGCATAGCCAAAAGGCAGAATATGCTTACTGGTAAAGTAAGCAGATACTGCCTTTTGACTTTGCACGGCAGAGCTGTCTTGGGAGAGGTAACTTCCCGGCATGTTACAGCCATGTATTATTCACAGTTTTTATGGGTCATACAAATTACTGTCATTATTGCTGTTTTTAGCCTCCGCGACGCCTTTAACTGAATATTTGGGCTCCCTAAACAATAATACAGCAGAGTAGCTAACTCACGTAACCCTGATATAAATGTCCATATATATATATATATATAAATTAATAAGAATAATATAATGTCCTGCAGAAACAAACATGAATACCTGATTTCCTACTTGTGCGTTATGCTGTGTGTTCTGTACCAAATGACACTAGCCCTACCCAGTAAGCACAACACATAATTTTGCATAATATTTGTAAAACGTCGTCCTAACGTCCTCGCCGTTGGTCCAACATTGTACAAATTGTATACAAATGTTTTTGTTTACTGAGTAGTAATCGGGTTATCAGGGAATACTGTATATAGCCTTAGGCTCATTTTGAACTACTCTAACCATTGAGCCCCCCCTTGCTATCGCATTCTTGCACAGCATAGCATAAATACAATTATTTAGATAACAAATAATACATCAGAGTAAAGTCTTAATTTGCTATTTGGTATTCACTTTGAGATGGGCATCGTTGCAGTAAATCTCAAAAGAAGTTACACAAAAAAATTGTATAACATTTATACAATGCTGGACCAACGTCGAAGACGCTGTGCAGACGTTGTATAAAAGTCATACAAATGTTTTGTGTTTACTGGGACATCACACCCAGAGCGCGGATGCTACTTGGTTTTACAGATTTTGTTGAAAAAATATCAACCTCTACATGGTAACCGTAGAGACTTGTATGCGATACAAAACTAAGGTATTTTTTGTGAGAGCATTATCTTAGTCTTACCCCTTTATTGTATAAGCTATGTTTTATCAAATGTGATCGAACCATTCACTTAGGTCACCCACATACATGTGTGAGCCGCCACACGACCACTAAGAAGGAGATCACATGTCACTGGAATATCAGGAACAATATTCCAGTTCAACAACAAATGTGATCGATGTGCTTCTTTGTTTCTCCGCACCAATTAATGCATTGTGATGCTGCATAACAGTAATGTCACTGTTAAAGAAACGCTAAATGTCTCGAAATGCCAGCTTATACTTAACACGTCAGAATCTGACGCGGAATCGACACAAGATGTCATATTCTGACGTCTAGAGTCGACAACGCACCGAAATAGTAAAATATGTATAATGGTCGCAGACCCATAACATATGTATTTAAATGAGGAGAAAAGAGTTAACCAAAACATTCACGGTGATTTCAAATTGAAAAAAACCCTTTGGAGTCTTGGTTATATAAAACTATTTTGGCGCTTTAAAGATTAATCATTGAAACTATGGGACTGCCGTGTAAAGACATGCATCAGTGACTGCTTAGTCGGCAAGTAAACTGTTGCTGTAGTGGTTTGCAAGTATTAGATCACCTGTCGCTCACATTATGTTCGCTCTTATAGTTATTTGATCCCTCGGCTCTTCAGATCAGATGGCCCTTCGAAGTAAACACAAACCATTTATAGGCCTATAACATTATACAACGTCGGCCCAACGTCTTCGATGTTAGTTTGTACAACGTAGGTCCAACGTTTCGACGTTGGTCCAACATTGTACAAATGTAATACAAATGTTGTGTGTTTACTGGGAAGTAAGATGTGTTATTGTTATATTGCATTTCTACGTGTTCCACCGTGAATTAAGACGTGTTTTGTGTGTTACAGATACGCGGGTGCCATGTTTGTTTGTTACCTGAGAGAGACGTACCTGATTCCCAGTGCTGTATCTGTGGTCTTCAACAAGTGTGATCAGGCGACCAACCTGCTGCTAGTACAGTCCCACATTCCCTCCATAACCAGCTCCCCGCATAACTTCACAGTCTGCATCAGTCCGCTCAACTTTAACTACAGTAATCGCGAGCAGATGGTGGAGACGCTGGAGCTGAACCTCATGTTTGGTGCTGATAGGATAGTTATATATAATTACTCCAGTTCTCCCGTGATAGACCCCATTATTAGGACGTACGTACGTGAGGGTTTGTTGGATATCATACCATGGAGAGTGCCTGTTCAGGTGGACGCCTGGCCCCCGGACCCCCGGGCACAAGTACCAGAGATTCACTACTTCGCCCAGTTAGCCATGCTAAACGAGTGTTTATATCGCTACATGTACAGGACACGGTATATAGTGTTCACTGACCTTGACGAGATCATAGTGCCAAGGTCGCCGGGGTCAAGGACATGGTCAGATATGCTGACTAACCTGCCAAAGTCACCTAAATTCGGAGCATATGTTGTGCGCAACGTGTTCTTTCATTTAGACTGGGACAGTGACGTCATCAGCTCACGTGACCTCAAAAGACATCACGTGCGGCCTGTGAGTCTCGTGAAGACACGTCGTGAGCGAGATCCTCACCCGTACTGCAGTCGGTCAAAGCTCGTGGTGGATCCCGCCGTCACTGTGATGGTGGGCGTACACTGTGTGTACCAGTTTGTGGACAATGCCCTGACAGTGCCTTATGACGTACCAGCCGACCAGGCCCTGGTACACCACTACAGACAGTCAATGACGTCACAGCCGGTACCCAGCACCATAGACCGGAAGATGTACGATTTCTGGTCAGAGGTTGTCACCAGAGTCGCTAGGCGGAGACACTTGTTCACTACTGACCGGAAGCGACGTGGGAATATATCCTCGCATGTGATTGTGAGAGAATAGGACTATTTTTATCACATTCCACTGATCAAAATAGTTACAGTGTGCATCAACCCTTTGTATGCTGATCACGACAAAAGTCCTTTTATTCCTTTTTATTAGCCGAATAAATGAATGAATGAATGAATGAATGAATGAATGAACGAATGAATGAATGAATGAATGAATGAATGAATGAATGAATGAATGAATGAATGAATGAATGAATGAATATATTTAAAGCGCCTAACTCCTCGGTGTCCCGAACTCACAGTTATTGGGAATGAAATGAGTGTTTAAACATCAACATTTGCAAATGTTTGGTTTCAAATTAAACAAATATCAGTAATTTTCAGCCACTTGAAGTTGTGGGTCGCGGTAGCGAGACACAGATTTAAGAGCGTAAAAATAAAAATTATTTAATTTTGCAGGATAAGGGTTAAACCAGTGGAAATATCCCCTCCTTGGAGCTGAGGGGTCTTTAGTGTGTCTTTAATGAGTGACTGATAGCACCCTTTAGCTCTCAGGGGGGAAAGGGGGCAATATTATCCCAATAGATAAGTGTGATACAATGTAAACGTCCCCTTAGAGAGCTCTGCTGTAGGCCGGTAAGCGCAAACCAAAAACACGAATCCACGAGCTAAAAATGGTAAATTGAAAATAAATTATTCATATACTCCAATACAATGGTAACTAATAATAAGTCATTAAATTATGTCAACTGACATTAGCTATAAGCTTGAAATACATTTGCAATTACTTTTGAAATTTTAACAGTTGAACAAATGTGCGGAATTTGTCAGTCAATGTTATCAGCCCGCACATACCATCAGCGAAATATGTCAGAACAAGGTATTAAGAATTATTACCAGCGATAATGGTATTAGTCCGAATAACTTCGACAACTACATCCTAACGTAATACTAAATAAAGTAAATATAATTTACTAACATGCTAAAGAAAATCAAATATCATAATGCTAGGTAATCTCGGTGGTACTATTGTGTTATAAGAACAGTAAAAATCATTATAGAATTTCGCCTGCTAGTTAGGTATGCTTGTATAAAATGAATGAATATGAATATGTAATCTGATCGGTGTACAAAGCTCGTCGCTAACTGAGCATTTCAGATGCAATTTTAGCTCTAGTTATTTTTGGAAAACAAACAGCACTGCAGCGACGTATGTTACAACCCTTAAAGCGCTGAAATAGTTATATATAAACCAAAAAACCAAAGGTTTTTTTTAATTTGAAATCATCACAGATGTCTTGGTAAACTCTGCTCGCTTCATTTAAACACCTATGTTATGGGTCTACGGCCATTATAAATATTTTAGTTCTTTCAGTGCGGGCATCGTCTTTAGACGTCAGAATCAGTCTAAAGAGGGTCCCCGCACTGAAAGGGTTAAAAAAATAGGGGTTGCTGCGCCTCAAAAACATGACAGTAGCTATTGATATATAGGGCCTATATATATGGTGATTGAAATGAAATAGTATTTACTGGTTTAGATAAAAACATTGCTGTGTTGTTAAAACAAATATACAAAAGAACACTCCATTATAAAATCCCAACCGTTGATTAAAAATAGATCAATGTTGGGAAGAAATATCATATCATGTGGACACTGTTTACGTAGTGCATTTTAACCGCGTTATAAGGAATACTATTGACAAAATTCAGTGCGATTAGTGTAGTCTACTTTGACATATTTAGCCAATCACAGGGCATCATTGAGTCATATTCCTTCAGGCGAAATGACGGATCATGCTTTGGAGTATATATAACGCCATATTTTCAGATTATAGCCATGAATATTTAATGATTTAGATGTTAATGTTTGTACAACCATCGATTTTGACACATCCATGCTTCATCATAACTTCGTATGTACGTACGTAGGCCATTGGACATACAACATGATATTATAGTATGATACAGAATATATTTTATGTAAGTGTGCCTTTTTGTAAAACCACGGTACAGACCAAGATGACCTTTATTATGGGAGTATGTGTAATAAAAGATCGTCACTGAGATGACGGGGTGATATCGTGTCATTTGTTCTATTTGTTTATTTTCATCTGTACAGGTTGTTGGCCTTGCAGATCCATATGTTATATATATATGGTATCCCAGCCAACACAAAATACCTTTTATACAATGTTGGACCAACGTTGAGGCGTTGGGCCGGCGCTGTACACATGTTATACAAATATTTTGTGTTTGCTGGGATATAGGTCACATGTACATAAAGCAGATACAGTCGATCACACAATTGCCAATTCTTGCACACGTCTCAATCTTTCTGGGTCCACACAAGTCAATTTGTTGCATTTTTTCTCGGGCAGACCTTGACCAAAAAGTAGCGTGCTCAGCATCAGACCACCAGGGCTCGAATTGCGAATCCTGTGTCTGGAGGGCAGTGTCATCTCATTCATCTCACCATCCTCAAGAGGTTCTCCTGGCCCAGTTTGGCCTACTCAGCAAACATAAAACATTTGTATAACATTTGTGCAACGTCGGCCCAACGTCTTTGACGTTGGTCCAACATTTTCGAAATGTTTTGTTTTTGCTGGGTATATGTGCACAAAGGTGGCCTAAAAGCTCATTCATTCCATTACATTTTCTTGGGCTGCATGTGCCCGATGTATGGTCGCCGTGGAAACGTACCTATCTCACCTAGAACGTACATGGCGTAGAAAAGAAAACAAACGTGTTCGCAATAGACCTATTTATCCTACACAAAACAGACTCTGGTCTGTGAAACACATGCCACTGATGCCGGTTTCAGGGATCTAAGAATGAAGGCTTGTGGCTTTAGACCACCTTTCTGCTCACACATTCAAGGAACGAGTGTTTTCCCATATCGCACTCAAATGATCACCACTTGTATATCTTAGTTTATCGGTCTCGGCGGTTTGAAAAAAACAAAAACGTTTCTTCCCCATCCACTCGTAAAACTTAGTATTGTGGGGAGCCTCTGTGACCGAGAGGTAGCGTGCTCGGCCTCAGATCTCCAGGGTTAAAATTTTGAATGCTGTGTCTGGAGGACAGTGTCATCTCACTCATCTCACCATCCTCAAGAGGTTCTCCTGGCCCAATTTAGCCTATATGTGCACAAAAGTGGCATAAAGCCGATTCATTTCATTTCATTTTGTATATCTTCAACGTCTGCATTTACACCCTCCCAGCAAATACGCAAGACAACATTAAACCAACATTTTGAGGCTCGTAAAAGTCAAATTAATATCTTGGTTGCCTCACATAGACTCTACACAATCTCTAACGCCACAATGTTATGATGCTAACCCTCCAAGGGTTAGTTGCGAGACTAACCCTTGGAGGGTTAGTCTCGCATTTTACTTAAGGAATCTTTCCCTGCACTGTTTTCGACAAAACGTTTCTTCTTCATACACTCCAGGGAGTTCATGTGAATTGTGCTTCGCCTCGGACTGTAAAGACTCGCATTGACATACAGTCCTACGCTCAATTATACTCTCAATCTTAAAAAACTACATTCGTTCAATCATTTATTTTAATATTCATTCATTTTTTTCGTTCAATCATTCATTCATTCATCGTTTATTTGTTCAACAATTCATTCATGCATTTATTTAAATATTCAGTCATTTATTCGTTCAATCATTCATCCATTCATTCATTCATTCATTCATTCATTCATTCATTCATTCATTCATTCATTTATTTAAATATTCAGTCATTTATTCGTTTAATCATTCCTTCATTCTTTTATTTTAATATTCATGTATTCATTAATTCAATCATTCATTTAAATATTCATTCATTTATTCAATCATTCATTCATTCATTCATTCATTCATTCATTCATTCATTCATTCATTCATTCATTTATTCATTCATTCATTTATCAATTCATTTATTTCGATATTCATTCCTTTATTCGTTTATTCATTCATTCAGTTAAATATTCATTCATTTGTTCATTTATTCACTCATTCATCCATTTAAATATTCATTCATTTATTCGTTCATCTCTTCATTCGTTTATTCATTTATTTAAATAATTAATAATGTATTCGTTCATTCATTCATTCATTCATTCATTCATTCATTCATTCATTCATTCATTCATTCATTCATTCATTCATTCATTCATTCATTCATTCATTCATTCATTATTTCATTCATTCATTCATTCATTCATTTATTCATCCATTCATTCATTCATTTATTCATTTATTCATTCATTCATTCATTCATTCATTCATTCATTCATTCATTCATTCATTTATTTATTCATTTATTTAAATAATAGTTCATTTATTAGTCTAATTATTCATTTATTTATTCATTTATTTAAATATTCATTCATTTATTCGTGCATTCATTCATTCATTCATTTATTTAAATAATAATTCATTTATTCGTTCATTAATTCGTTCAATAATTCATTTATTTATTTAAATATTTATTTATTTATTTATTTATTCATTCATTCATTCATTCATTCATTTATTCATTCAATTATTCATTCATTTATTCATTCATTCATTCATATATGCATTCATTCATTTATTTGAATATTCATTCATTCATTTATTCGCTCGTTCATTCATTCATTCATTTATTTGAATATTCATTATTTTATTCGTTCATTCGTTCATTCATTCATTCATTCATTGATTCATTCATTCATTTATTCATTCATTCATTCATTCATTCAAACGTTCAAAAATTCATTCATTCATTCATTCATTCAAAAATTCATTCATTCATTCATTCATTCATTCATTCATTCATTCATTCATTCATTTATTCATTCATTAATTCATTTATTCATTTAAATATTCATTCACTTTTGCGTCGATTAATTCATTCATTCATTAATTCATTCATTCATTCATTCATTCATTCATTCATTCATTCATTTATTTATTCATTCATTCATTCATTCATTCATTCATTCATTCATTCATATATTCATTCATTCATTCATCAATTTATTTATTCTTTCCTTCAATTATTCTTTCATTTATTCATTAATTTGTTCATTCATTTGTTTATCATTTAATAATTATTTATTCATTTGTTCGCTCATTCATTCAATCATACATTCATTTATTCATTCATTTGTTTATTTATTTATTTATTTATTTATCCTTTCATGCATTTATTTATCGTTTCATTCATTGAATCGTTAATTCATTCATTCATTCATTCATTCATTCATTCATTCATTCATTCATTCATTCATTCATTCATTTATTCATTCATTTATCAATTCATTTATTTCGATATTCATTCCTTTATTCGTTTATTCATTCATTCATTTAAATATTCATTCATTTGTTCATTTATTCACTCATTCATTCATTTAAATATTCATTCATTTATTCGTTCATCTCTTCATTCGTTTATTCATTTATTTAAATAATTAATAATGTATTCGTTCATTCATTCATTCATTCATTCATTCATTTATTCATTCATTCATTATTTCATTCATTTATTCATTCATTCATTCATTCATCCATTCATTCATTCATTCATTCATTCATTCATTCATTCATTCATTTATTTATTCATTCATTTATTTAAATAATAGTTCATTTATTAGTCTAATTATTCATTTATTTATTCATGTATTTCAATATTTATTCATTTATTCGTGCATTCATTCATTCATTCATTTATTTAAATAATAATTCATTTATTCGTTCATTAATTCGTTCAATAATTCATTTATTTATTTAAATATTTATTTATTTATTTATTCATTCATTCATTCATTCATTCATTTATTCATTCAATTATTCATTCATTTATTCATTCATTCATTCATTCATATATGCATTCATTCATTTATTTGAATATTCATTCATTCATTTATTCGCTCGTTCATTCATTCATTCATTTATTTGAATATTCATTATTTTATTCGTTCATTCGTTCATTCATTCATTCATTCATTGATTCATTCATTCATTTATTCATTCATTCATTCATTCATTCATACGTTTAAAAATTCATTCATTCATTCATTCATTCAAAAATTCATTCATTCATTCATTCATTCATTCATTTATTCATTCATTAATTCATTTATTCATTTAAATATTCATTCACTTTTGCGTCGATTAATTCATTCATTCATTAATTAATTAATTAATTCATTCATTCATTCATTCATTCATTTATTCATTCATTCATTCATTCATTCATTCATTCATTCATTCATTCATTCATTCATTCATTCATCAATTTATTTATTCGTTCCTTCAATTATTCTTTCATTTATTCATTAATTTGTTCATTCATTTGTTTATCATTTAATAATTATTTATTCATTTGTTCGCTCATTCATTCAATCATACATTCATTTATTCATTCATTTGTTTATTTATTTATTATTTTATCCTTTCGTGCATTTATTTATCGTTTCATTCATTGAATCGTTAATTCTTTTTAATTATGTCATTTATTTATTCATTCATTTATTCATTCATTGATTCATTCATTCAATTATTCAAACATTCATTCATTCATGTAAATTTGTATGTATTTATTTTTCCAAACTCCCTCAACTCAAACGTTTATGACGTCTGTATTTTGACAAATCAAATTATCGTCGCCTGGATTTATGATTTATCTGCCTTCTCGGATTTATCTGATTATGTTTCTGGGTTTTTTTTGAGAAAAATGCGATTACGGCGGATCAAATAGCGTAGGGTGCCTTGTGAGCTGGTTGAGATGGATTAACCTTTTCACTACCATACATGACGGAAATTTCCGTCGTCATTCGTCAATGAACGTAACCATAAAATGACACAAATTTTCGTCAAATATATACTACATTTATGTATTTTTCGTCATTTGAAGCTGGAAATTGCGTTAGCAATTCCAGCTTCAAATGACGAAAAATAAAACTCCTACACCAGTATATCTGGATCCTGGCAAGCACTCCGGCCTGGAAGTCAAAGGGTTAAAGCAGAAGCAGCTTAGCCACGCGTACCCATCATGAACTGGGCAACAATCAGTAGATACAATATTTTTTTAATGCATGTGGACACTTTTGTGTACAGTCAATTACGTTGAGAATATAACACATTTTATATATTACTGTGAAGTGAAGGATTTGAATGTCGGTGCACTATTTTTTAATTCTTGGTGCACTACATTTCAAATTGTATTTGTATCAGGCTATGTAATTCATGCGAGACATGTAGGGTACATAACAACGTTTTTTTATTTACTTTTTGTTGATACATGCACATGGAGGGCAATGGCCACCTTTTTCTATATTGTTTCTAATATTTTCAAACACTGTTTACCAGCTATCAACAATAAAGTAACAACAGGTAAGAGTTTATAAGGAATCTTACTAAAAATAATCTTAGTTATCAGCACATGTTCATAGTAGGCCTACCCCAGACCCGGCGTACTATGGACATAGAGTGGTTTACAATGGTCAATGTATTCTATGTTTTTAGCACTAATTAATAGTTACATACGACAATGAGGCATTTTTTATATACATATATATTCACTGAGAATAGGACACTTCGGACATTTGATGTCCATGGTGCCCCATTTTAAATGTCCATGGCGTCCCATGAACATTAAATCTTAAGTAATGTGAGTCGCGTTCATGGTGCACCAGCATAACACTTATTGCTAGGAAGTGTAAAATTAACTAGCTTTAGGATAACAATTCCATAATGACCACCCATGGTTCATGGTGAAACATAATTATCACCAGTTACTCTCCTGTTTTTTTAAATTAGTGTTGAGCATATAGACGAAATCTCATTCTGTGACCAGAGCAATCTCTCCCTGTCGGCACGAGAGGCTCTGGTTTGTCCAGTCAATCTAGGTCAACTTTTACTGATCTCTTGACCTTAGCCGGCGAGAAATCTAGGTGTCAGGCAGAACAATCAGTGCCACTGCATGACAGTCAGGCCAGGTTTCCTATCCTGGTGAGACTATTCCGGTAGAATGCCTAAATATTAATGTCAAATGATTAAAATTAGAATTTAGAGCTCGACAGGTGAAGCTATCTGAAGCACTGTCACAGGGCTGCGCCATCTTGCTTCTGGTTAAACTACTCTGATTGGCTTGTCAATGGAGGACAAAATATGACGTGATCTTGACCTAGATAGGCAAGAAGGAGTACAGATAACCCAGCGCTCGACCTAAGGTCTCGTGGGTGGGGCGCTGGTGACAGCATGACAAAATCTATATTTCCCTAAAATTACTTTCACCACAAACAACACGTTTTCAATCATATCTCTCACATAACTTGGGCTACAACCACCAAATCCCTCACCTAAAATGTACACTACAAAAACATTCCACAGAGAGCTTTATGCTCTATGTTAAATAGCAGGACTACATTTGGCACACGAGATAAATGTTCATGGTGTGCCCATACGGGAATTATATATACAAACACATGGATATTTATACATTCTTACTTCGCTTACACGTACCACACAAACTATATCTTAAAACAATAATACAGAAAAATACATGCGGGGTTGCCATGCGAGACGTTTGAAATGTACCAGTGAATGTGACCTGTCTAAAATCAAGACAGAAAACAAAATGCCCCCGACATAAGTATAGCGAAATGCCTTACTGACCTTACTAAGATATGATTAAATGGTTGTTGCCGCATGGTTATGATAATCTGAATAATTTAATTTCGAGGTATCATCATATACATTTGTATGTGTAAACGCAGTTTCTCCATAACGATTTAAGGCATGAAAGCTATACAATTTAGGACGGAATGCTCCATGTCTCAAATCAGTCATTTTGAAATTAACCCTTACAGCGCAGGGACCGACTTTAGTCGTCATAATCTGACGTCTACAGACGTAAAATTATGACGACTAAAGTCGATCCTCACACATTGTAAGAGTACAAATATTTCTAGTGGCCGTAGCCCCATACCATATGTATTCAAATAAATCAGAAAGAGCTAACTAAGACATTTATGATGACTTCAAATTGAAAAAAAACCCATTTGGTTGCGATTTTTTCTTCAACGCTTTAAGGGTTAAAAACAGTTACGTGCGCTATTTTATAATTAGGTATCACATCACAAAATTAAGCACTTACGATGGAAATCGTCGCAGAAATAGCTTTTACAAATACAAATGTGTAACCAAATGATGATATCAACAATGTTCTATCCCTTTAAGTTTGCATCTCTTTCGACAAAAGACATTCACAGTAATAAGCATGCATTTAGCAAATATAATAAATTTCGTCCCTTTTCTTCGCGTTCAAGCAGCAATTTATCTCCTTTAGTAACCCATTTCAACCCATTCCTCGGTGTACTATCTTTCAAATCTCGCATGCTTCTTCTTTCTTTGACAATGACATCCAATTTATCTCCTCGATGTGGGATTTCTACGGTTTCCCTGGTTTTATTGACCCGCATAACCGGCTGCTGACCTCTCATTCATATGCTAAATTGAAGCATACAGCCCATTAGTTCTTAATCCTCTCAACTTGGTCTAAAGGGATCATTGAAGGCATCTATGTGCATCCAAATCAATTTTTCACCTGTTTACACTTCATACACAACTTGAATGTTTTTAAATTTTATATAAGGAATAATTCAGATAACATTTTTATATCTTATTTATAAAATACACATAATCGCCACGAACTGTGATCAGATGTGTGCAACTTCATCACGAGGATGATACCAGAAAAAAGGTAGGCCCTATATATTGGCTGCGATAAAACGAATTGATTTTATTCCTGGTATTGCGCCTTTTATGATTATTGCTGTCATATGTGTAGCTGTCGATGCGGCTGCTATCGTCATGTTTTTTTTATGTTTAACCAGCTATCATTATTTGCAGGCACTCACTCGCCTGCAGCTTATTGTCTTATGATGCTTGTTTATTTTCAAAACAGCTTAGTCGTGCAAATTTGTAAAATCATCATTTTTATTGACCAGTCCACACGTTCAGATTTGTGAGAGCAGACAAGATAAAATCATCCCCTTCAACCAAATCAATTTAAAGATGAAACATGATTGATCTAATTGTGATAGATGTTTTGTACTGCTATTTGTATATGCATGACAAATCATTGAAAAATTTTCGTCCCAGACAAGAAATAATAGATCGCCAGCTTTTATATATTCTTACCATGTGATATATTTTTGGTGAATTTTCATTTGATTTTATAATAAATTTTGTGCAAAGATATTTAGGTGTTTGCTTCATCTTGATATTTATACGGTTTGAAATACTATCAGTTTCATCTATTTTAACCCTTTCAATCCTGAGTTTACAATTGTCATCTTCATCCACTACAAGTCGCGAATTGCTGTCGCAATTCTCGACTTGTAGTGGATGAAGATGATTTGATGTGGTTTGAAAATTAAAAAAAAATTGCAATGTATTGGTAAACCAGTTTCATGGAAATTCTCATTCTAAAACCCTTGGTTGTAGGGAAATTAAGTCTGTTTTCAAGGATGTAGGATGATGCTTAAATGTATCGTGAGGGCTTAAATGGTTAATACTTACCCCACATGTAGTATCGCCAATATTGTTGACGTGTCTTGTCTGCTTTTATTTTCTAAAAAATCGTCCTTTTATAATCCCACTACACATCCTGTTTATAACCAGATAACTATGCACATTTGTAGTTGTTATTGTCCGTGGACTCCTAATAATAAAGCAGCTCTACTACTGCAATTGATTTTATTCCTGGTAGTGCGCCCTTTATGATTATTGCTGTCATAAGTGTAGCTGTCGATGCGGCTGCTATCGTCATGTTTTTTTTATGTTTAACCAGCTATCATTATTTGCAGGCACTCGCCTGCAGCTTATTGTCTTATGATGCTTGTTTATTTTTCTTTGTTTTTAAAGACGTATTCCCCGACCGATTGCATTGCACGTAAGGTACACTATTCAGCAAATAACTGTCAATTGAAAAATGTGTATTATATATTTAACATGTTTAATATGATTCGATTACAGATTTAATTCAGCTGCATTAAAAATTCCTAAGACGTTGCCCTGGCATAAAAACAGCACTAGGGCAACGTCTTATGTATGTGAAAATGTTACTGTTCATCTGTCCAAATGTTGCATTAATGTTGATCCACCGTCTGCGACGCTGGCCCAACATCACAACAACATTGGTTCAACTTTGCAAACTAATGTTGTTTCAACATGGCCAGCGTCTGTGACTCACTCTGGCCTAACATTACACATTGGATGTGTGTGTGGTGTTGATAGTGTTAACTGAGGTGTTCCTAGCAAACACAAGACATTAATTATGTTGAACAAATCCTGGTTTAATGTTGGCCCACCGTCTAAGATGCTGGACCAACAATAATTCAGCATTGAGTCCACGTTTTGTGTCTGTTGGGTTATAGTAAGTGTCTGTATTATCACAGCTTCACTGTGGCAGCTATAATTTCAGTTGAGATAATTGTCACACTCTGGTAGTGGACCATGTAGCCTTTCATACACTGGGGGAGTGTTTGTTCATCGGATTTCTCGTCCATCTATTGAGGTATATGGTGACCACTAGATGTACACTACCCCTAAGTGGGCTATGATCGTCTTCTCAGATGAGAGCAGATTCATTTGTATTACACCGATCGGTGTGTTAATATTGGAGGATATACGGTGAGAGCTTCCTCCCAGAGTGCTTGTCTCAAGCCCAGGAAAAACACCATCCAATCCGTCATGGTGTGGAGGTGCACCGGTCGGGGGGCGGGTGACACTTTATGTGCGAGGGTAGTGTAGTTATCTCAAAATGTAGTAGATATGTACAACGGGGATCAAACTGAGTCTAATTGCATCTGATATTTTGATTTTAACCTCCTAATTACACCGGGAGTAATCTGAAACTAATTTACTTTTTTAATAGATTTTACATTTATGTGTCATAGATATAGGATGTAATCTGAAACTGGAGAGAAACTGTGAGCGTTATGGAACACATACATAATATTTTCTTCTATTGATTAATTGTAGATAGATGGAGAGATAGTATTGACGACGGTAAGTCTATGTTGATCTATGCATCACTAAAATGAACAATACATTATACAGTGAATAATATGATAAAATAGAAATGGTATAAATATATGTATAAGTATTACCTGGTTCAAAAAAAATTATCACCCATACCCTCAGGACAAACCCGCGGATAACATTTTTAAAATGAAAGGAAAACATTAAACTACAGGTGTCTACATATTCAATCTCACTGCTGTACTCTTTCATTATAAGCAATTTTCGTTTTTTCGTTTTTTCGTTTTTTGTTTGTTTGTTTGTTTGTTTGTTTGTTTGTTCGTTTGTTCGTTTGTTCGTTTGTTTGTTTGTTTGTTTGTTTGTTTGTTTGTTTGTTCGTTCGTTCGTTCGTTCGTTCGTTTGTTTGTTTGTTTGTTTGTTTGTTTGTTTGTTTGTTTGTTTGTTTGTTTGTTTGGTTGTTTGTTTGTTTGTTTGTTTGTTCGCTTGTTCGCTCGTTCGTTCGTTCGTTCGTTCGTTCGTTCGTTCGTTCGTTCGTTCGTTCGTTCGTTTTTTTTGAGAAAAATACGATTACGGCGGATCACATAGCGTAGGGTGCCTTGTGAGCTGGTTGAGATGGATTAAAGCAGAAGCAGCTTAGCCACGCGTACCCATCATGAACTGGGCAACAATCAGTAGATACAATAATTTTTAATGCATGTGGACACTTTTGTATACAGTCAATTACGTTGAGAAAATAACACATTTTATATGTTACTATGAAGTGAAGGATTTGAATGTCGGTGCACTATTTTTTTATTCTTGGTGCACTACATTTCAAATTGTATTTGTATTAGGCTATGTTATTCATGCGAGACATGTAGGGTACATACCAACGTTTTTTTATTTACTTTTTGTTGATACATTCACATGGAGGGCAGTGGCCACCCTTTTCTATATTGTTTATAATATTTTCAAACACTGTTTACCAGCTATCAACAATAAAGTAACAACAGGTAAGAGTTTATAAGGAATCATAGTAAAAAAAATCTTACTTATCAGCAGATGTTCATAGTAGGCCTACCCCAGACCCGGCGTACTATGGACATAGGGTGGTTTACAATGGTCAATGTATTCTATTTTATTTAGCACTAATTAATAGTTACATACGACAATGAGGCATTTTTATATATATATATATATTCACTGAGAATAGGACACTTCGGACATTTAGTGTCCATGGTGCCCCATTTTAAATGTCCATGGCGTCCCATGAAAATTAAATCTTAAGTAATGTGAGTCGCGTTCATGGTGCACCAGCATAACATTTATTGTTAAGAAGTGTGAAATTAACTAGCTTTAGGATACAAATTCCATAATGACCACCCATGGTTCATGGTGAAACATAATTATCACCAGTTACTTTCTTGTTTTTTAAATTAGTGTTGAACATATAGACAAAATCTCATTCTGTGACCAGAGCGATCTCTCCCTGTCGGCACGAGAGGCTCTGATCTCTTGACCTTAGCCGGCGAAAAATCCAGTCGGCCTACTAATCTGAGCCATTTATGCTGCAGCCCAGAGCCTGCCAGACTGACACAGACACACACACGTGGTCGTCACACGTCACATTGCGAGGTAGGTGGCAGGCAGAACAATCAGTGCCACTGCATGACAGTCAGGCCAGGTCTCCTATCCTGGTGAGGCTAATCCGGTAGAATGCCTAAATATTAATGTCAAATGATTAAAATTAGAATTTAGAGCTCGACAGGTGAATCAATCTGAAGCACTGTCAGAGGGCTGCGCCATCTTGCTTTTGGTTGAACTACTCTGATTGGCTTGTCAATGGAAGGCAAAATATGACGTGATCTTGACCTAGATAGGCAAGAAGAAGTACAGATAACCCAGCGCTCGACCTAAGGTCTCGTGGGTGGGGCGCTGGTGACAGCATGACAAAATCTATATTTCCCTAAAATTACTTTCACCACAAACAACACGTTTTCAATCATATCTCTCACATAACTTTGGCTACAACCACCAAATCCCTCACCTAAAATGTACACTACAAAAACATTCCACAGAGAGCTTTATGCTCTATGTTAAATAGCAGGACTACATTTGGCACACGAGATAAATGTTCATGGTGTGCCCATACGGGAATTATATATACAAACACATGGATATTTATACATACTTACTTCACTTACACGTACCACACAAACTATATCTTAAAACAATAATACAGATAAATACATGCGGGGTTGCCATGCGAGACGTTTGAAATGTACCAGTGAATGTGACCTGTCTAAAATCAAGACAGAAAACCAAATGCCCCCGACATAAGTATAGCGAAATGCCTTACTGACCTTACTAAGATATGATTAAATGGTTGTTGCCGCATGGTTATGATGATCTGAATAATTTAATATAGCAGTTTCTCCATAACGATTTAACCCTTTCACCACTTAAGCCCGTTTTTATGTGCTGAATGCTATGGCATTCAGCACATAAAAACAGGCTTCAGTGGTGAAAGGGTTAAGGCATGAAAGCTATAGAATTTAGGATGGGATGCTCCATGTCTCAAATCAGTCATTTTGAAATTAACCCTTACAGCGCGGGGACCGACTTTAGTCGTCAGAATCTGACGTCTACAGACGTCAAATTCTGACGACTAAAGTCGATCCTCACACATTGTAAGAGTACAAATATTTCTAGTGGCCGTAGCCCCATACCATATGTATTCAAATAAATCAGAAAGAGCTAACTAAGACATTTATGATGACTTCAAATTGAAAAAAACCCATTTGTTTGCGATTTTTTCTTCAACGCTTTAAGGGTTAAAACAGTTACGTGTGCTATTATATAATTAGGTATCACATCACAAAATTAAGCACTTACGATGAAAATCGTCGCAGAAATAGATTTTACAAATACAAATGTGTAACCAACTGATGATATGAACAATATTCTATCCCTTTAAGTTGCATCTCTCTCGACAAAAGGCATTCTCAGTAATAAGAATGCATTTAGCAAATATAATACATTTCGTCCCTTTTCTTCGCGTTCAAGCAGCAATTTATCTCCTTTAGTAATTCATTTCAACCCATTCCTCGGTGTACTATCTTTCAAATCTCGCATGCTTCTTCTTTCTTTGACAATGACATCAAATTTATCTCCTCGATGTGGGATTTCTACGGTTTCCCTGGTTTTATTGACCCGCATAACCGGCTGCTGGCCTCTCATTGTTATATCACCAACTTGGTCTAAAGGGATCACTAAAGTCATCTATGTGCATCCAAATCATTTTTTTACCTGTTTACGCTTCATACACAACTTCAATGTTTTTAAATTTTATATAAGGAATAATTCAGATAACATTTTTATATCTTATTTATAAAATACACATAATCGCCACGAACTGTGATCAGATGTGTGCAACTTCATCATCACGAGGATGATACCGGGAAAAAGGTAGGCCCTATATATTGGCTGCGATAAAACGAAAACTAGAATTGTTAAGGGAACTGAATACATTTTCAAAACAGCTTAGTCGTGCAAATATGTAAGATCATCATTTTTATTGGCCAGTCCACACGTTCAGATTTGTGAGAGCAGACAAGATAAAATCATCCCCTTCAACCAAATCAACTTAAAGATGAAACATGATTGATCTAATTGTTTTGTACTGCTATTTGTATATGTATGACAAATCATTGCAAATTTTCGTCCCAGACAAGAACTAATAGATCGCCAGTTTTTTTATTTTCCTACCATGTGATATATTTTTGGTGAGTTTTCATTTGATTTTATAATAAATTTTGTGCAAAAATATTTAGGTGTTTGCTTCATCCTGATATTTATACGGTTTGAAATACTATCAGTTTCATCTATTTTAATACTTGCCCTACATGTAGTATCACCAATATTATTCACTTGTCTTGTCTGCTTTTATTTTCTAAAAAATCGTCCTGTTATAATTCAACTACACATCCTGTTCATAACCAGATAACTATGCACATTTGTAGTTGTTATTGTCCGTGGATTTCTAATAATGAAGCAGCTCTACTACTGCAATTGATTTTATTCCTGGTATCGCGCCTTTTATGATTATTGCTGTCATAAGTGTAGCTGTCGATGCGGCTGCTATCGTCATGTCTTTTTTTATGTTTAACCAGCTATCATTATTTGCAGGCACTCGCTCGCCTGCAGCTTATTGTCTTATGATGCTTGTTTATTTTTCTTTGTTTTTAAAGACGTATTCCCCGACCGATTACATTGCACGTAAGGTACACTATTCAGCAAATAACTGTCAATTGAAAAATGAGTATTATTTATTTAACATGTTTAATGTGATTCGATTACAGATTTAATTCAGCTGCATTAAAAATTCCTAAGACGTTGCCCTGGCATAAAATCAGCACTAGGGCAACGTCTTATGTATGTGAAAATGTTACTGTTCATCTGTCCAAATGTTGCATTAATGTTGATCCACCGTTCGCGACGCTGGCCCAACATTACAACAACATTGGTTCAACTTTGCAAAGCTAATGTCGTTTCAACATGGCCAGCGTCTGTGACTCACTCTGGCCTAACATTACACATTGGATGTGTGTGTGGTGTTGATAGTGTTAACTGAGGTGTTCCTAGCAAACACAAGACATTATATATATTGAACAAATCCTGGTTTAATGTTGGCCCACCGTCTAAGACGCTGGACCAACAATAATTCAGCATTGAGTCCACGTTTTGTGTCTGTTGGGTTATAGTAAGTGTCCGTATTATCACAGCTTCACTGTGGCAGCTATAATTTCAGTTGAGATAATTGTCACACTCTGGTAGTGGACCATGTAGCCTTTCATACACTGGGGGAGTGTTTGTTCATCGGATTTCTCGTCCATCTATTGAGGTATATGGTGACCACTAGATGTACACTACCCCTAAGTGGGCTATGTTCGTCTTCTCAGATGAGAGCAGATTCATTTGTATTACACCGATCGGTGTGTTAATATTGGAGGATATACGGTGAGAGCTTCATCCCAGAGTGCTTGTCTCAAGCCCAGGAAAAACACCATCCAATCCGTCATGGTGTGGAGGTGCACCGGTCGGGGGGCGGGTGACACTTTATGTGCGAGGGTAGTGTAGTTATCTCAAAATGTAGTAGATATGTACAACGGGGATCAAACTGAAGAGTCTAATTGCATTTGATATTTTGATTTTAACCTCCTAATTACACCGGGAGTAATCTGAAACTAATTTACTTTTTTAATAGATTTTACATTTATGTGTCATAGATATAGGATGTTATCTGAAACTGGAGAGAAACTGTGAGCGTTATGGAACACTTACATAATATTTTCTTCTAAAATGAACAATACATTATACAGTGCATAATAAGATAAAATAGAAATGGTATAAATATATGTATAAGTATTAACTGGTTCAAAAATAATTATCACCCATACCCTCAGGACAAACCCGCGGATAACATTTTTAAAATGAAAGGAAAACATTAAACTACAGGTGTCTACGTATTCAATCTCACTGCTGTACTCTTTCATTATAAGCAAAATGTTTGTTTGTTTGTTCGTTTGTTTGTTTGTTTGTTTGTTTGCTTGTTTGTGTGTTTGTTTGTTTGTTTGTTTGTTTGTTTCTTTTTTCGTTTTTTGTTTGTTTGTTTGTTTGTTTGTTCGTTTGTTCGTTTGTCTGTTTGTTTGTTTGTTTGTTCGTTCGCTCGTTCGTTTGTTTGTTTGTTTGTTTGTTTGTTTGTTTGTTTGTTTGTTTGTTTGTTTGTTTGTTTGTTTGTTCGTTCGTTCGTTCGTTCGTTCGTTCGTTCGTTTGTTCGTGTGTTCGTTTGTTTGTTTGTTTGTTTGTTTGTTTGTTTGTTTGTTTGTTTGTTTGTTTGTTTGTTTGTTTGTTTGTTTGTTTGTTTGTTTGTTTGTTTGTTTGTTTGTTTGTTTGTTTGTTTGTTTGTTTGTTTGTTTGTTTGTTTGTTTGTTTGTTTGTTTGTCCGTAAGCAGTAATGAACAGTAATGGTACGCTGGAAGGCAGACAAACTTAAGGGTGTGTGCTTATGATGACTAGCAAACATCTTTTTTTTTATCATGTTTGTTATTATTTTTTTTTAGCACTTGTCTTGTGGACGATATACGCTTTCAATTAAATTTCAAACCAAATATGGTATCTTTGAAATTAATAAAATCGCTTGAGCCACATAAACAGTTTTTTTCAAATATTTGTATTTACAAACCACATATAAATACAGTCATACTTGTATATAAATTATTTATAGTTTTAAATAATACAAATAATATATGGTGGTCAAAACAATTTTTTATAAGATATATGTACATGTACATAAATGCACCGATGGAGCATAATCACAAATCCCTGTATAAAAGTGAACCAGCTAGGAATGACAAAGAACCATTAGCGTGGTTCCCGAACCATTGCTGACCAGTGCTGGCGCATCGTTCCCGACTCTGGGCCAACACTAAGTGAGCACTCCCCAGAACCTCGTGTTTTCCGGGAACCTCATAATTACACATAATTATAAACATACCCTAGTACAAACATTCAACAATTATATTTATCTAAAATTGTTTTTCCAAATTAAATTCCATCTAGTCCATTTTCCGTTTTTCTTAGTAAAAATATATTATATTTTTTTACATTCTCAATGTCCTGCTTAAACTCATAAAACAAAGGTATTGTTTTTGCAAATCTTGAAAGTAAATACATTTATTGGCTGTGAAAATCTGATAACTCCCCGTTCCCCGTTCCAAATAATATATCATTTCTGTCGGTTGTTTTCCATGTAAAATCATCCTTCCAAAACAATTGTGTAAAACGACACTTCCAAAATAAATGACATAAATCTTCAATTTCTTCCTCACAAAATGTACATAACCAATCCTCTCGGAGTTCCCATGTGTTGAGCCAAAATTATTTATACGTATATCATGTAAAAGCGGTACTGAAACTCAATTACCTTCACTTCCAAACAGTCTTTATATTCCCTAGAAAAGAAACATATGAAACCAGACTTGCCCAATCTAAAACATTCGTGTGTGTTAAACCTTGATGGAGCCATCGTTCAAAGGATATCGTAGATTCATCTGGCTCGAACAAATCATGCTTAATAGAGAACTCTCATGTAAAAAAAATTGTTTCCAGAAAATACTGGTATTGTTTATCTTTATCATATGGTTATACCATTTAGGCATTTATTTCTTACAATGTCCCGTTTCTATAAGTTATTCCCACAAATTTATTCTAAAGTTTTAACATAGAAAGATGGGAAAACCAGGTTTTTTGGACAAGTACATAATTCTGGACATTTAATAGCGGCTGATAAATCAAAATTATTCGTTTTTAAATATTGTCTAACCAATAGTGCACATACATGTTCGCCATCACTGTTAAATATTTGTAAAAAAAAATAACTGTGTGTACTATAAATTTAAATGATGGAACTTTAAGTCAGCCCTCTTCTTTGGTTGTTATCAAAACTCTGCGTATTAATCATTCTTTCTGTCCTTCCACACAAATGTATAAATAACTGATTCTACTTACTTTATATCGGTTTCTGGTATGTCTCCCGCAGATATAAAATATTGGAATTATGAAGTAATCAATGTCTTATTAATTTGTATGTGTCCAATAAGTGACAAGTCTCTTTGTTTCCACATGTTAATAATCTGCTCAGTTTTACTTTATCTATTTATCACCGGGATTTATTCTCTCGCATAATTCCATGTCATGACCAAAATAAATTAATATGCCCAATACTTTGATCGGAAGTTCTGCCATCTAATATTTAAGGGCTTGTCTGTTCGATTCGATTTACTACTAGCCTAGTGTCAACCCTGAAATATGTCTGAAATATATAATAACTGGTAAAATATGTTTTGTAGATATTTATTTCATCTTGGACAAGTCCCAAAGTATCGTCCGCGTATTGTAGTAATTTAATCATTTGTATCATAATTTTCAGTCCTTTTATATTTGTATTAATTCCAATGATATGTGCTAGTATTTCTACCGCTGAAACAAATAAATTAAGTGAGAGTGGGTTACCTTGGCGTACCCCTCTTTTGACCCTAAAATATGTTGAAGTTGTGCCATTATTTATCACACAACTAGAAATGTTGTTATAAAACAGCAAAACTCATTTACAAAAACTACATGATTCGTTAATCGTTTTTTCATGATTATTGATATTTCTCATCATTTGAAGCTAGAAATTGCGTTAGCAATCCCAGCTTCAAATGACTAAAAAGTAGAATCAAACAACTCAGCAGAAGGTTTATTACATCTACAACTATAAAGTGATATGTGACAGTAAACCTTAAAGCCAGCTGCACGCTGCGTAATGATCTAGAATTGACTGAACTGCTGTCCCTACTGCCTGCATCCAATTTGTCCCCCATCTAATATTAGCGTTGACTATAAAAAAAATCTTCTAAATAATGCAGAGAATTGCGAAAGAAACTGCATATCAATCTTCAATCCCACGGCACTACTCTGTCATCAAGTCTAGTTATGAAGGAATCTCCCGTCAATTAGAATGCTATTGTGGACGTCCCGTGATGTCAGTACATGCAAAGAAATCCTATACATGCCACATGAGACGTTGAATTGATGCTGGTCTGCTGCTGGTCCAACAATAAACCGACATCGGTTCAGCGTCTCGTGCTTCCCGGGTATACGCTACCCTCGCAAATAAAGTGTCACTCATCTACGAGATGACAAGTGGGTGATGTTCGATTCAGATGAGAGCAGATTTAATCTGTCTTACAGCGATGGGTCTGTTAGACTTTGGAGGACACATCCCATAAGCTGCCATAAAGCTGCCTGCTTGGAAAGTCGGAGATCGCGGTTTTAAACCCCGCTCTGGTATTCAAGTTTTAAAGAAACAAAATGTTTCTTACCCGTTCACTCGTAAAAAATCAGTATTGTGGGGATCCTCCGTGAGTGAGAGGTAGCGATTGAATTTAGAATTCCGTGTCTGGAAGGCAGTGTTATCTCATTCATCTCACCATCCTCAGGAAGTTATCCTGGCCCAATTTGGCCTACATGTGCACACAGGTGGCCTAAAACCCCATTCATTTCATTTTATTTATTAACATTATTTTCTTCACACACACGACAAGGGGTTTTGGCTGATTTATCACCATAAATGCCCAGACTGTCGGAAGCTAGGTCCTCGAGAAATGCATTGTTCCCGCAGTAACACTAATTAGGCCTACTGCTCATTAAAGTTTTTCATTAGTGCCGGAGTCTGCAGATTCTATTGGATGGTTGTTGTGGGCTGGTTGCATGGGATGGAGGAGCAGACGAACAGTCTTAATTGGAGAGCGAGCCGTGGCGCATTAGTATAGCGGTTTCCTATGCCAAATACCAGGGTTCAATCCATGCTTGGTGCATAATATTATGCTTTAGTAAAAAAAAAAATATTTCTGTATTCTAAAGCTCTACATTCTTAGCTGTGGAAATGGCTGAGGCCGAAGGCCGATGCCTTTTCTACAGATAAAAATGTAGAGCTCCGTGGATTTTAACTGACTTAAAACACATCCGACCATAAGGAGAATCCATCATAATCAACAGCTCGGGCACACCTGACGATTATAGCACCATAGGCCCACCATGGTAATTGGTCTATACTTGATCATCAATTAATCTCCATTCCCGGCTTCGAATGTAGTGGTCGGACAAAGCAAATAATGTAGTGTGTTTTAATTTTAATGCTTGAACATCGTTCCGTCTATGTTCTGTGTTGTTAGGCAAGGTACGTCATACGCACCAGTTTCACTTCACTGGATGTACCTGAATGGACAGGGATGTGTGCGAAAGTTTCTTGCACTGCAATGATTTCAGCGCTGTATAGTTACCATTGCACATGACCTGCGTCAGGGATAGCATGTTTGATATCTGTGGATATGGGCGCCATACCAGTTAACAAATTGTGATGGTGATTGCTAGTGTTATTATTCATATGCCTCTTCTAGCTCAGCACGACCAATGTTGTATATAATATTATAATGATAAAATGTGTATATTTTTTGTATCTGTTTTTAAATATTTGTATTGGTCAAAAACTAAATAAAAAAACTAAAATATTCAGATATATTTGTGGATGGAAATATAATATTACATGTACTAACATCCCTCTCAGTACCCGATAAAGCGTAGGATAGCTTAACTTATTAACGGCTCCGACGAATGAGGTAAATAGCTTGCACAAATTTAAATCTTAGAGGTGATCAAAATATATCCTTTGTTGTGCTATTTTCGTGAAGATCTCTCTGTTCATGATTCTCTAAGAGCCAGGCCGAATTTATGAGTGTATCAAAGTTACTGGTCCAACAACACTCATGCAAAGTCAAACAGCAGTAACGGCTTACTTTTTCAAGTCAAATGTTACCTTGCCTTGGCATAACCTGATTATAGCATATACATACATCACTGTCTAATACAAAAAGACATAATTATATTTGACGATACGGAACAACACACCAAAGAACATGACTGCATTTGTAACAGGCCCAGCAAACGCGGAACAAGGTTTGTTCAACCCTTTAACCGCCATTTTTTTCAATTTGAATTTTCACCCACTTGAAGTTTTGTCTCGCTGACGCGATCCTCAACTTCAAGTGAGTGAAAATTATTTAGATTTGACAAAATGGAGGTCAACTCTTTTCAAATCTTGCTGGTTGATGTCACATTTTATCTTAAACATATATGCAACATATATAACATATATAAACATATAAAGGGTTATTTTCGGTCCACCGTCAGTGACGCTGGCCGAATAATAATCTAGCACTGGTTTAGTATACAGTGTTTGCTGAGGAGCAATGTCGCACCAGTTTACTTCCAGAGACGGCTAGCTACCAGCATCACAATACAGTCCCCTGACACACATGCTGAAGACAGAGTCAGAGAAAGACAACGTGGATTGGCTTTGATCACGCACCAATCCCATTACACCGCCACCATTGTAACATTTGTCACTTCACATAGAGGAAGTCCACCACCCAACAAGATGGCTTCACCACGTGTCCGTCTCCAATGACTCAGATAATCCGGCCAAATAAAAGTAAATAAAACATTTGTCCAAATGTTTGGAGAACCTCTGTGGCGCGGGATAATGAAGTTTGCCAATTGTATCATCCGGGAAGCTTTATCTGACGCACTTTGCTTTAGTAAAGGTGGACATTTTTTTCAATTTAGGACCATGTCACTTGATGACACCTTTTTGATAAGAGGTGGAGACATTTTCAAATTAGGGCCTCGTCAAAATAATGACATAATAAACTAATTTTCAAAAGACGCAGACTAATTAACCCTTAACCCTTTAAGCCCTCACGATGCATTAAAGCATCATTTTGCATCCCTGAAAGCAAACCTAATTTTCCTACAACTAGGGGTTTTAGAATGCAATTTTTCATGAAACTAGTTTACCAATACATGCCATTTTTTTACCCACTTCAAGTCATCTGCATCCACTACAAGTCGAGAATTGCGACAGCAAATCGCGGCTTGTAGTGGATGAAGATGACCATGGTAAACAGTAAACACAAAATATTTGTTTACCATTTATACAATGTTGGACCAACGTCAAAGACGTTGGGCCGGCGTTGTATAAATGTTATAGAAATGTTTTTGTGGACAATTGGCTATATACATCCGTATTTATTCATTGGCCCAGGGGGTTAGCTTTCGATACATTGATTCTACGATGGTTCAATGTTGGCACAGCGTCGTAGACACTGGACCAACAATGAATCAACGCGGAATTAATTTACCGTATTTGCTCGGGTGTCAATCCCGAGATTTCTGTTATTACCTCCTTTTCACATCTTGAATAGAACTCGCGGCAAATGAAGGAAGCCCAACTGGGCGTGTTACTCAGTCAATATGACCTAGATCTTAGCCATGTGACCAAACACTAGTCTCAGACATGCAGATCAAATTGGTGGATGATACAGACCCTAATCTCCGTTCCAATCAATGTCAATATAAATCACTTCAGCTTAGGTTTTATCTGCGGGAGTTAAACATAAAACAAGTTGAGCTGGTAATTTGTTTTTCTTTTATTAAGTTTACAATAGCTTATAAAACCTCTACTATCTACATGATAAACCAGTTTGTGATAGTTGAGCCTCTGAGCAAGCTAAGCTGGCAATTTGTTTTTCTTCGTATATAGTTTATTCTAGTTTATAGAATTGTTCGTGATCATAGTTGAGCCTCTGATGACCACTTATATAACTGTAATCGTTCAAATTGTCATAAAATCAACACAAATGCACAAATGTAGTTTTTTGTTTGCAGCAGTATTTAGCAAAATATCGACACGTGATATCCTCATGATGATTGCCGTCATTTTAAATCTAAAATGACCGTTATCTAAATCACAAATAGTTTATACATTTGAAGAATATTTGTAAATTGTTTACTTTTGAACTTTGCTGAATCACCTGTTTTTTCAATCACAGTTTAAAAATATAATAATTTCTGTCGATAATAAACTATCTGGAAGACATCCTGTTGTAACATTTTATTGATGTTGACCACATATAACTATAATTCAAAAATTCCTAAAATTTTCACAAAATAATGTTTTGATATGATAAATATTTAAGAAAATGTCGACACATGATTTGCTCAAGCTGATTGCTGTATGTTAATTTAAAATGACCGTTATCTAAATCTTAAATGGATTATACATTTGAAGAATATTTGTAAATTGCTCGCTACTGAATTCATCACCTATATGTTCATCACAGTTTCACAAACATAAATTGCAGGCATCCTCTTGTAACTTCAACATGTTATTTAACTTTAAACATGATACTACTAAATTGATTGAGTACTTGATTCCTTTTTCAATTTTACATCTCAACATATTATTTTAAATTTGCATTTTTACCTATTCCAATTTCAAACACAATGTAATTGTAGCCTACAATAGTTTTCATAGCTCAACGGCGTTGTATAAATGTTATAGAAATGTTTTTGTGTTTTCTGGGTAAGGGGTTTTGTCAAGTTAAAAAAAATCCGAGAGAAACTCGGCAGTCAAGCCCCAACTCGGATTCTTCTTTTTTTTTGAAAATGTGTGTTGTTTCGCGGGTTTCAAAACAACAACAAATTGGATAGGGTAGTGGGTGGGTGGGGTCTGGCCAATCCGAGTGGGTGAACATTAAAGTTATTTAATTTGGCAGTTAAAAACTGTACTAAAATTGTAATTTTACCACCACAATTCCACCAAAAAATAATATGCTACTAAAAGTGTTTTTCAGGTACACTATTATGGATATTCTAGAATGAATGAATGGAGCATAATAGGCCAGGATACTCTAGAAAATGTATTGTACACATAACTTGCCAGTAGTGATCCCACTGTTGATATAGAGATAATTTTCACTTTTTTCACCCATTCTCTTTCCATGCTCAGATGGGCACAGTTGTCTTGCATAGATATAATTATGTAAATTTAATAATAATACATTTAATAGTAAATATACTTTCAGAATGAGGATCTATATTGCTGTCTAAAAAGAAAAAAAATTATACCCTACTTATATGTTATGGCAGAGCGTCATGACGTATGATTTTAGGTTAATGGCAATAGTAAAAAATAAGTGATGTAGTAAATATCACAGTTTCCTTGACTATCATTTGAAATGCTATATAAAGACAATGACGATAGATGACAACGTAGTTCCAACGTAGTTACATCCAGGATGATGTAGAACAGCACACCACTACTACTGTAATTACATGCTTACAATAGAACTTGAAGTGAAGCAACATGAAGTCAGTTAGGACAGTCGAAATAAAACGCCTGGCTGGGCGATAATAGAGCATTGTACCTGATTTGATTCGTTTTTGCCTCTATTGCGACATATCGGACATTTTAAATTTTCTCGGCCATCTTTGATTTTTACAAATTATTTTTGGATGGCGACATATACATGGTAATTATAAGCAATTGGCCTCAGTTTTCACTCTTTAATAGTTTCAAATTGCAGTTTTAAGTTTTTTAATGCAATTTTTTTCACGGAATTTTCCCGAGTTCTCGGGAAGGACGTGACAATATGGACATTTATTGTACCATCATGCAACCAGCTCGATATGGTGTCCCATCTATGTGATCATAACAAATGTCACTCCTTCTTTGTTTCAGTTTTCGAAATATTGCCGTATTTAACCGAGATAATTCGCTAATATAAATTTATCGACGTATTCTCACGCGCTATTTGCTATCGGCCGCCTACATAGTTCACGCGCATAATTGTGGTAATTGGATAAAATATTTGTATTAATCATGTTTATCAATATTCCATTTTATGACTAATTAAACGCCACCACATTTTGTAGATGTACATAGGCCCATGGGGCGAAACATGTATTATGCCTATTATATATAGTTGGTTCATTCAGGGTAATTTGAGTCGTTCAGTTTACATGTCCAGGGTTTGAGTCTCTGACCCGTTTATAATTACTACGTTCGAAATAAAAACAACGGTCAGTACTTACATTTCAAGTAAGCAACTATAACTGTTTGCATTTTCACAGCAGCAGTATCATCTTTGAAGAAGAAGAGGAAGACGTTAAGTTAATAGAAAAATCATTATTGCCGTGTTATTTGTCGTGTTCTTTGTTTTTTCGATCAATTGATTAACACTAACAACAATTGGGAGATGATCTCCCAAAGGCTTCAGATAATTACTGGCCCGTGGTGATTGTACACCCCCATTGTGGACAATTGGCTATATACATCCGTATTTATTCATTGGCCCAGGGGAATAGCTTTTAAGGTAATTTACTTGCCCGCTTTATTTTTACGGCCAGTTTAGGTCCCAGCAAACACGATACATTGATTCTACGATGGTTCAATGTTGGCACAGCGTCGTAGACACTGGACCAACAATGAATCAACGCGGAATTAATTTACCGTATTTGCTCGGGTGTCAATCCCGAGATTTCTGTTATCACCTCCTTTTCACATCCTGAATAGAACTCGCGGCAAATGAAGGAAGCCCAACTGGGCGTGTTACTCAGTTAATATGACCTAGATCTTAGCCATGTGACCAAACACTAGTCTCAGACATGCAGATCAAATTGATGGATGATACAGACTCTAATCTCCGTTCCAATCAATGTCAATATAAACCACTTCAGCTTAGGTTTTATCTGCGGGAGTTAAACATAAAACAAGTTGAGCAGGTAATTTGTTTTTCTTTTATTTAGTTTACAATAGCTTATAAAACCTCTATTATCTACATGATAAACCAGTTTGTGATAGTTGAGCCTCTGAGCAAGCTAAGCTGGCAATTTGTTTTTCTTCGTATATAGTTTATTCTAGTTTATAGAATTGTTCGTGATCATAGTTGAGCCTCTGATGACCACATATATAACTGCAATCGTTCAAATTGTCATAAAATTAACACAAATGCACAAATGTAGTTTTTTGTTTGCAGCAGTATTTAGCAAATGTGATGTCTTCATGATGATTGCCGTCATTTTAAATCTAAAATGACCGTTATCTAAATCACAAATAGTTTATACATTTGAATAATATTTGTAAATTGTTTACTTTTGAACTTTGCTGAATCACCTGTTTTTTTAATCACAGTTTAAAAATATATTGATTTCCGTCGATAATAAACTATCTGGAAGACATCCTGTTGTAACATTTTATTGATGTTGACCACATATAACTATAATTCAAAAATTCATAAAATTTTCACAAAATAATGTAGTTTTTATATGATAAATATTTAAGAAAATGTCGACACATGATTTGCTCAAGCTGATTGCTGTATGTTAATTTAAAATGACCGTTATCTAAATCCTTAATGGATTATACATTTGAAGAATATTTGTAAATTGCTCGCTACTGAATCCATCACCTATATGTTCATCACAGTTTCACAAACATAAATTGCAGGCATCCTCTTGTAACTTCAACATGTTATTTACCTTTAAACATGATACTACTAAATTGATTGAGTACTTGATTCCTTTTTCAATTTTACATCTCAACATATTATTTTAAATTTGCATTTTTACCCATTCCAATTTCAAACACAATGTAATTGTAGCCTACAATAGTTTTTATTGCTCAACGATTATGCATTCTCCTTCTGAAACACCTTCTGTCCCCCTCAGTAATATGTACTTATTTTATCTCTGATTTTGGCGCGAAAACATACCTCATGTATATAATCTGTTACACCTTAACTTACTTTCAAGTGTAAATATCGTGTATATAATTTTTCTTGTTGATGTCGAACGTAGTAAAGGTACTGGCTACCTGTATTTGATATGCTAATGTACACAATTGTATATACAATTGCAAATTTGTACAATCTATTTATGCATATAAATCCTAATAAATAAAACAAATATCCTGCACTTCCGGGATTCAAGTAAAGTACATGTAGGCCCCTCTCGAATCATAACCCAAATCAGCCATCGATGACGGATAGGCTGACTTGGACTTGAACAATTTAATAAGAAGCCATTTGAGAAGTAACCTTGGGCTTATACGATTTCATTTCAAAGTTAACCCCTTATCCACCGGTCTCTAATATATTCGTTTTTTCACAATAAGTATCACCTTACATGGAAAAGATAAAATGTGACATCAATCAGCAATATTTGAAAAAAATTGACTTTCATTCTGTCAAATCTGAGTAATTTTCACTCACTTGAACTTGTGGATCGCGTCAGCGAGACACAACTTCAAGAGTGTGAAAATTACAATTAAATATCTAGGCGGTTGAAAATAAACACCACCCATGCATTACAAGGTACAAGCAAGACATACATTTTACAGTTGTTGGTAACCTGGTAACAGCAAAAGACGTTATCTACAAACAATAGAACCAGATGATCTTTTCCTGCACTGCTCGGCTTGTCTTTAATTTCAGTTCAAATGATTTGCTAATAAGCAACCTATAATGTAAGTTACATTTATTACACTGTGAACTACCAGAAATGTCATTCCACTTCATTGCATTGGCCTTTATTGGACGTTATTCCTAATTCTCCTTGGCATCAAGAGCCAATCAGGCCGAACCACCCGCTATGTCTTAACTTAACTGTGACCTTACATTCATTCGGAATTCGTACAACGGTGTTTATATTTATTATATATAGTTCGAATTATACTGCTACTTGTCGTGATCTTAATTCCGGTAGCGGCGTCCAAACACTACTCAACAAATCAAAAGTTAGTTTTTTTTATTTATTTAATGCCTAGTATTAAATCGCGTATGGTAATCACATTTCCCACTAATGTGACCTCTTCTACATCAGCCTCGAAGACGTTGTTTGCAGGTAATAATATCTCATTGAGACTTACGTAGCCAGTGAGAGATATTGACTGAATATTGTTATGAGGTTGGCCCATGTATCAATTACGTTAGCCAATATCAAGCCATCATTGAGTTAGCACCCCGTAGTGACTGGTGGCAGGTGATTCCTCATTTAAGAGTTTTACGTTTCGCCTGGCGTTAACAATGACAGATAATAGCTGATTGCGTGGCTGTGATAGTGAGAGATTACAATAGACTTAAACGATAGATCTTTCTTTCTCGTACGGTAGCTGCTTTGTTTTCCTTTAATTCTTACAAAGCCTTATACGTTTACTTGTAAAAGACGAAGCAAAACCTTCCATTAATAAATCTCAATCAAAAATTAATCTCAAAGAAAGGGGAATAACATATCGAGATGAGGATGCTTTGTGCTTCTATTTTTTATTTATTGCACACAGATTTGTATACAATGAAGATAGCTTCATTAACCCTTTCAGCGCGACGATCGACATTTGACGTCAGAATCTGACATCAGAATCGATCACCACACTGACAGAATAACACAATTATAAAATAGTAGACCCATAACATAATTATAGATATACATTTGAAGAATATTTGTAAATTGCTCGCTACTGAATCCAGTAGTAAACTTACCTCATGTATATAGTCTGTTACACCTTAACTTACTTTCAAGTCGTGTATATAATTTTTCTTGTTGATGTCGAACGTAGTAAAGGTGCTGGCTACCTGTATTTGATATGCTAATGTACACAATTGTATATACAATTGCAAATTTGTACAATCTATTTATGCATATAAATCCTAATAAATAAAACAAATATCCTGCACTTCCGGGATTCAAGTAAAGTACATGTAGGCCCCTCTCGAATCATAACCCAAATCAGCCATCGATGACGGATATGCTGACTTGGACTTGAACAATTTAATAAGAAGCCATTTGAGAAGTTACCTTGGGCTTATACGATTTCATTTCAAAGTTAACCCCTTATCCACCGGTCTCTAATATATTCGTTTTTTCACAATAAGTATCACCTTACATGGAAAAGATAAAATGTGACATCAATCAGCAATATTTGAAAAAAATTGACTTTCATTCTGTCAAATCTGAGTAATTTTCACTCACTTGAAGTTGTGAATTGCGTCGGCGAGACACAACTTCAAGAGTGTGAAAATTACAATTAAATATCTAGGCGGTTAAAAATAAACACCACCCATGCATTACAAGGTACAAGCAAGACATACATTTTACAGTTGTTGGTAACCTGGTAACAGCAAAAGACGTTATCTACAAACAATAGAACCAGATGATCTTTTCCTGCACTGCTCGGCTTGTCTTTAATTTCAGTTCAAATGATTTGCTAATAAGCAACCTATAATGTAAGTTACATTTATTACACTGTAAACTACCAGAAATGTCATTCCACTTCATTGCATTGGACTTTATTGGACGTTATTCCTAATTCTCCTTGGCATCAAGAGCCAATCAGGCCGAACCACCCGATATGTCTTAACTTAACTGTGACCTTACATTCATTCGGAATTCGCACAACGGTGTTTATATTTATTATATATAGTTCGAATTATACTTCTACTTGTCGTGATCTTAATTCCGGTAGCGGCGTCCATACACTACTCAACAAATCAAAAGTTCAAGCCATCATTGAGTTAGCACCCCGTAGTGACTGGTGGCAGGTGATTCCTCATTTAAGAGTTTTACGTTTCGCCTGGCGTTAACAATGACAGATAAGAGCTGATTGCGTGGCTGTGATAGTGAGAGATTACAATAGACTTAAACGATAGATCTTTCTTTCTCGTACGGTAGCTGTTTTGTTTTCCTTTAATTCTTACAAAGCCTTATACGTTTACTTGTAAAAGACGAAGCAAAACCTTCCATTAATAAATCTCAATCAAAAATTAATCTCAAAGAAAGGGGAATAACACATCGAGATGAGGATGCTTTGTGCTTTTATTTTTTATTTATTGCACACAGATTTGTATACAATGAAGATAGCTTCATTAACCCTTTCAGCGCGGCGATCGACATTTGGCGTCAGAATCTGACATCAGAATCGATCACCACACTGACAGAATAACACAATTATAAAATAGTAGACCCATAACATAATTATAGGTATTCAAGCGGACAGGAAAGAGCCAACTAGGACATTAATGATATTTGCAAATTTAGGAGAACCTATGGTTTATACACACATACTTCAGCGTTGAGTTAACTTTGATTTGAGGCATCATTACACAGCTTATTGTGTATAGAATATGTCAATATTCTCAGGTAGATACAAGGTTAAAACATGAATACAACTATATTATGCTATTTTTCAGGATCAAAAGTACAGTATCATGCGCTAGAAAGTAACTCTTATGATAAGTTTAGATAGATATAGCTGAATATAACTCACACGAGATATGAGTCTCATATGACATCTCATTATGTCACGTGTATCTCATGTTAACCCGAAGCAACTATAGTCGTTATTAGTCCGTTTCTTTAGCCGATCAAATCACTGTTATTGGGAACGAAATGCGCGTTTAAACATCAATATTTGCAAATGTTTAATTTTTTATTTGGATAATTTACAGGATGATTAAATGGAAAAATTATCTGATAGTATCACACGTAAAAAAAACAACCAAACAACAAAACAATCTACCAACCAACCAACCAACCAACCAACCAACCAACCAACCAACCAACCAACCAACCAACCAACCAACCAACCAACCAACCAACCAACCAACCAACCAACTAACCAACCAACCAACCAACCAACCAACCAACAACCAACCAACCAACCAACCAACCAACCAACCAACCAACCAACCAACCAACCAACCAACAACATAAATCATTTTTTAGCACCGCTTGCAAAACAACATAAATCTTATCTAAAGGATACTAATGACTTCATTAACAAAATTGCGGAAATTAAAGCGAAGGAAGGGGCATTTATAGCCACAATAGATGTTGACAGTCTTTATACAAACATAGATAATACCAATGGGTTAGAGGTTGTCAAACAAATATTTAATAAGAATCCAAATCCGAATAGGCCGGATAAAGAAATTTTAGAACTATTAAAAATTAATTTAGAAAACAGTGATTTTGAGTTCAACAGCCAATGGTACCTACAAACGTGGGGAACTTCGATGGGTAAGAAATTTGCACAAAATTATGCTAATTTGTTTTTGGCAGAGTGGGAGGAAAAAGCATTAGAAAAATGCGTCCTAAAACCCTCAGTGTACTGGAGGTTCCTAGATGATATTTTCATGATCTGGGAACACTCCACGGAAGAATTTTACAAATTTGTGAAAATTGTGAATACCCATCACCCCTCGATTACTGTGAAGGCAGAGTTGAGCTCGGAATCAATGCATTTTTTCGACACAGTGGTTTACAAAGGAAACAGATTTAAGGAGACAGGTACATTTGATACCAAAGTTTATTTTAAACCAACAGATACTTTGGAGGAAATCACATCACCCGAACCATACTTTTAAGGGATTAATTAGGTCACAAATCCTTAGATATGTTAGAATATGTAATAACAAACAAGATGTAATGATAGCGTGTAGGAAACTCTTTGCAGCACTAGTTAGGAAAGGTTACTCGGAACGTTTTTTGCGAAAGATCAAAGATAAAACATTGTGTGAATTGAGGAAAAACCCGAACAAGGGGTCTTCTCAATGATGCACTACTAGGAATTGTAAATTATATTCGACACAAGTAGTTGTAGAGAGTGGTAGGACCATGGGGGGCGTACTGGATGCCGGGAATCAAATTCAAATTCCTGCCACACAAAATTGTGATTCAGCTAACGGTATTTACTGTATAGTTTGTTCGAAATGCAATAAATTATATGTGGAAGAAACTGGGCTCTCCTTCAGAAAAAGGATAACTATACATCGTGCGGATGTACGGCTTAAGAAGGACACGGCAGTTGCCACACACTTCAATTCCGGGAGCTGCAGGGCGACCCATCTGAGAGTGTTGTATCTTGAAGTATTAAAGAATACAGGAGATATTAGATTGGGCGACTTGAAGCGGAAAGGAAATGGCAATTAGCCCTGAAAACGTATTTTCCATTCGGCTTAACTACGGTACTTTCCCTCAAGGATAGTGACGTCACCCCCTTTGTTATGACCTACTCTGCAACTGCGGTGGAGGCAGCTAAATTAGTGAAGACTTCCTTCAATAAACTTAAAGCGAAACATCCAAACATCCTGTATAAACGGTGCGTAACAGCATTTAAAAGGGGACAAAATCTTCGTGATCTCTTGGTGAGAAGTAGATTGGGAAAAGCCCCACTGGACAACCCAACGGTTACCGGATCCGACTCAAGTCAGGATCATTAGATGCATTAGATGAGGTATAATTTATATCAATTATTATGATTGTTTTTTTTTTTATAAATCAGGCTATACTTCTCCTCGGTCAGTGCACTAGGTTGGAAACATGGAAAGGCATGCCCTTGAAGGGGTGACAAAAGTCAGACCCTTTAGGGTATGATAAGAGTACGGTTGACAGGTCGATACCGGGTTTTATGGGAAACCAGATACTGGAACCCTTACCCGACCCTAACCATGGACCCTAACTCTCACCCTGATCACAAAACCAACCAACCAACCAAATAACTAACAAACCAATCAACCAAACAAACTAAGAAACAAACAAACAAACAAACAAACAAACAAACAAACAAACAAACAAACAAACAAACAAACAAACAAACAAACAAGCAAACAAACAAACAAACAAACAAACAAACAAATAAAAAATAAATAAAAAATAAAAAACAAACAAACAAACAAAAAACAAAAACAAACAAACAAACAAACAAACACACAAACAAACAAACAAACAAACTGTGTAGAATAAGAAAGATAGGCCTACAGCGCTGTAAAGAGCTTTCTTAATTTTGTGCTACGTTGACTGCATGTTTTTCTATGTCGATACCAGCTTTAAAACCCTAGTACAAGGTTTCCTGACGAGCAGTGTGCTGGTTAGACAGATGCCTTATTGAAAATATATTTACCGAAAGGACAAAAACACCAGATCTGACATAATGCTTCACACAGACATAATAAAAAGATCTATCCGTTGAGCCAACGTAAATTTCACACGACTTTTACAAAATCTCGCAAAATCCAAGATGGCCGCTGCATCACCCATGAAATACTCAGAATAGTCTATAAAATTAAGCTATTTTCGGTAATTAACATTTAAATGACTATTACATTAAAAATTATTATCAATGGCATCACATAATTAAAAAAATATAAAAAAATAAGTCGCAATATCTAAGATGGCCGCCACGCAACACATGGCATAATCAAAATAGTAAAAAAACACGTTCGGGTGGGAAGTAAAGCGTAAATAACATGTAAATGATATGTTAATGATCACATATTAAAATAGTGAATTTAAGAAATGTTGTTTCATGTCCAGACGTTTTGAATCTGCGATATTTATTGCGAAGATAACAGTGAACAAACAAGTATCATTCTCATGATCCCATGTCTAATGAATGCACAATGGAAAATAGGTCCCAGTACAATAACTCAGCAGAAGGAAAACTATATGATACTAAGCAGCCGTATTGCTTTACTTATCGTGAAGGGGGTAGATCTAAACCAACAACAATGTAACTATATATCAAAGTCAGTAAAGTTACTTATTAAAGAATATGAACAACGCTAACACCAGTCATTTTCTTTGAAATTAAACAGAACTTTAACCATAAATGAGAAGCACATATATTCTATATTTTTGTTAAAAGCATGCAAATCTTGAGATTTTCATTGACCATATATCATTTAAATATGTATAGGTTTTACATCTGAAAAAATAACACAATTCAACGTTATCTAACAAAAGTTATATAAGTGGAAACAGACGCAATTTGTTTTTCGATGAGTTGTGACTTCCGAATAATTATAATGTAAAATAATTTCAACAATAAATATTGTACGATTTTAAAATTAAAATTCCAGCTCTTTATCAAAACCAAACATATTGCATGTTACATTACATCCAACTTGATATTATTAATAACTGAACGAGTATTGAAAAGAGTAGTATAAATTGACTTTTTTGTTCTCCGAGCCATGGAGAAACTCATCCTATTATTGTTTGATCAACCATTTACCAGGGACCTGATCCCTCGTTTCTCGGCCCGCCTCATGTAAGCTGTGTAATGCTATGTATATATCCAAGTGATGTTTGCAAATTTACTAAAAGTGATTGAGGGAATGTATTTCACACCAAAAAAATCTGTCAAAATTGTATCTCTCACCTACATGGCAACATAATTATTCCCCAAAATGATTATCATTATTCTAGAGACTTTTATTTTTTGAAAACTGTTGACTGAACAGTGATATGGGATTGTTTTTTTTATTGTTTTTGTGTGAATACTACAAATTCACCCAACAAGTCCATGAGTGCCAATTCTTCTATAATTATATCTCCGCAATGTTGTTTTGTTCCTGTGAGGTCTATTACAACCTCAGAAGCTTTTAATACTTGATGCAAGACCGCATTAATTTTGTAGAAAACCCAAAGTGATTGTTTAATCCTCTTGTGTCATTGCTTTAACATTTTTTCCTCTACAGCTCGTGTTCGGTTCACCGCCAGGAACAGTACCATAATTATCAGGTGAAATGTGTTTGTTATGCAGTGTTTGTCATTTTAAATAAATAATTATTACATGTGTTCATACATTTGCATGTGCCCGTAAAATCGGCATAATGTTTGATCGTCATATGGATATGACTTCACAGGTCACTAGGATGTGTCAAGCAGCATGGTTCCAGCTCAGAAACATCAGTTAGATCGAGTCTTACAAAAGAGGCGACACTGAGGCTTGTTTGTTCTCTGGTGATGCCTCGCCTGGACTATGGTAACATTTCTATGGAATTTCTATGGCATTTCCGAAGGACTATTGGATAAATTGCAAAAAGCGCAGACCATATCACTCCTCATCTCCGTGATCTACACTGGCTACCAGTCAGATCGAGAATAAAGTACAAGATCCTTGTGACAACATACCGTGCTCTTCATAACGAAGCGCCGGCCTACATTTCTGAAATGCTGACTTCTTATACTCCACCAAAAACACTAAGATCTACCAATACGTCTCTGTTGACTGTGCCAACAACACACACGAAACACGGAGACAGAGCATTCTCCTGTGCTGCACCCAGGCTATGGAATGAACTGCCAATATCTATTAAAAAAACTGTCCCTCCACTTCTACTTTCAAACAATCTGTCAAGACATATCTTTTTAATTGAGCCTATTGCTGATGCCTTATTGTTGACTGTTTAGAGCGCCTGCGAACGACCGAAAAGGCTGATGTATGGCGCTACAGCAAATGTTTTATATTATTATTATTATTATTTACTGCTGTGTGAAGTCAAAAGGCAGTATCTACTTACTTTACAAGTAAGCACCGGCTTTGCAGAGCAGTATGTTATAACATGCACGTGATATTGTTATGTATTTCTGTTATGCCCCGTGTATTGTTTGGTTTCTCAACCATCCAGTCAGAGTAATAATATCTGTCAGATTAGACGGGGTAGATGTGTGACTAGTATTGTCATGTCATAATTATGTAAAAAAGATGATACATCTGATGGATCCAATAAATATCAAAACAATTCAAGCCACTGCCACGGAAATCCTACACATAACTTCTCGCTTTGTCTCGGCGCCGTAATCCTTTTATGGATGGTTTGGATTACATTATTACATTCGCATGATACACTTTGCATTATAATACAGTGACAGTAAGATGAAATAGGTTAAACTGCTTCGATTTTTTTTTTCCAATCATTTATTATAGCTGACATTTTTAACGCAATTTAATTTAATAAAAATCAGCTTCAAACGAAGAAAAATAGACACCTCAGAAATGTAATTATTTGTTTTACTGAGCATCTACAACAAAACATTATTGCCAATATCAGTCACATTTTATTTTTATTCAAACTTGACCCGTATGCCGCCGGGACCGTACATATATGCGTTTTAATGCAAATTTCAGACCAAATAAATTCAACTCTAATAGCAAAAATGTTTTGTGGTAGATATTCAGTTAATATAATAATTACATTTTACAGCCGTATATTATTTCATAAATATAATTAATTTTCGTGATTAGGAGCTGCAAATTGCGCTAGCAATTCCAGCTTCAAATGAATGAAAAATAATCCGAAACAATTCGGCAGCCTAAGGGTTAGACACATTATATCTACTTACATATGCGATCCCAACAACACCACGGTTACGATCCTTCTTATTTACATGCGTTCCTATGTGTAATTTCAAAAGGTTCATATTTTAAAACTCCCAAATATGCTAATTAATCAATGCTGGTTTTTTGAACCATCGTTAAACCAGCGTTGTGTCAACACTTGAGACAGGAAATAAAAGTTAAAAATGATTTTCTGTGTGTTTATCCTTTTATCTGCTAGTGAAGCATGTTTGGTTTATCAGACATATTTTGAATCAAATAGGATGACTATCCATCAACTCTTACAACGCTAATCAGGACTACAATCGTTTTTAATTCGTTTCATTAGCAGATCAAATCACTGATACTGGGAATAAAATTAGTGTTTAAACATCAAGATTTGCAAAGTTTTGGTCTCAAATTAAACAAATATGGCTAATTTTCATAAACCTGAAGTATGCGAGACACAACTTAAGGTGTGTGAAAAATTAAATTATTTAATTCAGCGAGATAGTGGGTAACATCTGGACTTTTGGACTGTCAGTTTGATATACTACATTTGAAAATATTATAAAATTCCTGGGTTTTAATTGGTGGTAGGGCGGGAAATTCAAAGCTCAGAGTAGAAAGGTCAAAGGTTGAATAAGAGAAAATAATCATAACGGAGATGTGGGGACTCAAAGTGTTTTTGACTTTCAGCAGTTCCCGGTTTGCAGGAGATAAAATTTGCCGTGTTGCGTTTTAATTTTACACACCGGACCTCATTTGCATCGCGGATGCATGTGGGCGCACTACTTGATGGGTAATTTCCTATAGGGATTTGGCGGAGGGATATATTGGTGGTGGATTGTCATTTGGACCACTCTTCCTGACATAAAACTGTCACTATGGTAAGTGGCCGATCCATAATGACGTCATAAACTACACCGTAACCGTTTGAGTACCAAATTCATGCTTAATTTCCATGTTGATAGGTAACCTTTAAATATAGAATGCCCAGATCGCACTGTTATTAACATGATTGTAATCCGCTTAACCCTTATCCTACTGATCACAACTATTGTCGTTTTTATTCTGTTTTATTAGTCGACCAAAATCACTGTTTTACGGGAATGAAATTTGTGTATAAACATTAAGATTTGCAAATATTTCTACTCAAACTCCAAACCTCATCGTTATACCATATGACTACATAAAGTTACCCATCCGTAGAGTAGCAGCTTACATAACCAGTGCAGATCACTTAACCAATGGCCACGTGGCCAAATAAAGTCAACCATCCACATCAAGATGAACATTTCGAATATCAGCTTACATGTAGGGAACATTCCCGATATCAGGCTTCTATGTGGCGTAATGAACGTAAATCAATTGTCACTTGGTATGCCAAATTTATAATGGTGTAATATTCTCCATTGGAAAGAACCACACCGCTAAATCGAGAAAGGCGTCAAATATAATATTTTTTACATTGCATTACATTACATTACATTACATTACATTACATAGATGGCCTAGATTATATTACATTGCATTACATTACATTACAATGCACACACTGAATTACATTGCGTTACATTACATTACACAATAATTTACTGGTGCAAAATGCACGAGTTGAAACAATGTTAGCTGTTAGGCCTTTCTTTACGGCACTTTCCCAACACCAACCTAACCTAGGGAGTGAATGTCTGCACTGCACTACACTACACTGCACTGCACTGCACTGCACTGCACTGCACTGCACTGCACTGCACTGCACTGCACTGCACTGCACTGCACTGCACTGCACTGCACTGCACTGCATTGCACTGCACTGCGCTGCGCTACACTGCACTGCACTGCACTGCGCTGCGCTGCACTGCACTGCACTGCACTGCACTGCACTGCACTTCACTGCACTGCCCTGCACTGCACTGCACTGCACTGCACTGCACTGCACGGCACGGTACGGCACTACACTGCACTACACTGCACTGCACTGTGATATAGGCCTACTGCCGTGCAAAGCCATAGGCAGTATCGTTTGACTATGCACGGCTTGTGTTGTGTTGTGCCTTATTGCATTGCGTTGCATTGCGTTGCATTGCATTACATTGCATTGCATTACATTGCATTGCATTGCATTGCATTGCTTGCATTGCATTGCATTGCATTGCATTGCATCACATTGCATCACATTGCATTGCATTGCATTGCATTGCATTGCATTGCATTGCATTGCATTGTATTGCATTGCATTGCATTGCATTGCATTGCATTGCATTGCATTGCATTGCATTGCATTGCATTGCATTGCATTGCATTGATATAATTATTCGTGTGTACATTCATCACTGCCAGTGGCCAAATCTGAATTATTTTCACTCGCTTGAAGTTGTGGATCGCGTTAGCGAGACACAACTTCAATTGAGTGAAAATTCAAATTGAATAATTTGGCGGTTAAAGAGTTAAAGGCCAGATGTGAAGGAAGGTATATTCGAGCAAATACGAGACGTTTATCCAATGTCGGCCTGATGTTGTTTCACCGTCGGCGATGCTGGCCCAACAGCAAACCACCATTGGTTCAGCATGCAGTGTTTTCTGTGATGGCCTACTTGATATGGGGAGTCTGATATGGATCTATCCAGCCTAGATCCAGCTCTATTAATTATCAGAGTGATGTATGCCGCACAGACGTGATGTCAATACACCAGAGCTTACAAGGAGCCTCTCAATGGAAGCAGACACTGTTATAAATGACAGGGATCATAAACAGTGGCCTAGAATGCATCGTTTTCAGAATAAACATACGTTCACAAGCTGAATGTTGTCCCAATGATGTGCATTTATGAATAACCCATATGCGTTGATAAATATGTGTCAATAACAAAAAAGCTTGATGAATATTCTATCGTGCAAGACACAAAATAGAAATGTAGAAAACAGCCAAAGCAGTAAATCTGTATGACGTATGACAAAATATAAACGTGTATTCATTCAGTAAAAACAACAAGAAACATAAAATTTGAATGACGTATAGACTAATAATCACCATTCCTACTGGCATACCATAGTGCTAAAGCCACAATCATAATACTATTCTTTTACAGTAAGTTTTATAAATGGAAATGTTATTTACATCCTCATACCAGCCATGTGAAATGATCATGAACTGTTCATGAACATTCATAAATAGTTCATAAATGTTCGTGAACAAAAAACTATGAACGTTCATGAACGTTCATGAACGTGTTCATGAACGGTTCATGAATATTCTTGAACAACAAATGAGACGTTCATGAAAGTTCATGTGTTCATGAACTTATTCTGCTCATGAACTCTCACTTTGTTCATGAACATGGGTTGTTCATGAACGGTCATGAACTCAGATAATTCATTAACCAAGGCTAGTTCATGAAAGACCACGAACTCAACAAATTCATGAACCAAATAGTTAATGAGCATTCATGAACGTTCAATAAATGTGTTCATGAACTATTCATGAATGTTCCTGAACAACAAATGAAACATTCATGAACTGTCAACCTGAAGTTCCGAGCATAATGTTCATGACATTGAGGTTGTTCATGAACGAACAGGGACTCAGGTTGTTCAATAATGAACCAAATAAGTCAGCAACACTTAACCTAAGTTCATGGTGGCACAAGCTCAGTTCGTGTTGATGTTCATGAATGTTCACGAATTGTTCATGAAGATTCAATAACTTTTCAGTCTAAGTCATGCTCAGTTTAAACCAGGTCAAATCAAAGTACCACAGGTACAGGTTCACTCAAGCCATAGGATATTAATCTATGTATTACTTTTGTTATGTACAATTTCATCATTCAATTTTCACAGAAGCTTATCATAAACAAACTTCAAAGCGCATAAATCCCATTGTTACCAAACAATTTCTAAATAACAGGAAATTAAAGTATAAGTATAAAGTAAAATATATGATAATTATGTGTACCCTCTCGTACTCAGGGGAGACCCCATATCCTGAATCTGAAATATGTAAAATAATTTTTCATAAGTTATATATCTGTGTCACTGTAGGCGTAACCTACTTATCTAAAAGTGTGAAATAAAAAGCCCCAGAAAATTATCTTGCAACAATGTACCGAGCCCACAGGTAGTGTCTACTTAAATAAAGGACAACTTCCTTCCTGCTTAGCCCATTGTCCCAAATCAAATTCCCGAATTCTCCACTGCCAAACAAAAATTTCATATTTTTGAGAAAGTGACACGTTGTCCCCTTACAACTTATAAAAAACACCCGTTTTTGTTATCCAAGGTGGTTTACTGGTTGGTATTCTCACATCATCACACAATTCCTTCACTCCGTCAAGTTAATAAATATTCGCGTTCACTGTATTACCTAGGGACCAGTTAATCCCCAATAAATCAGAATAGTTTTAAATATAATTTAATCTATAGGTAACAGTGATTATGTCTAACGGGAAAAAGCCATCTTGATCTTGAAAGGCACGAAAACCCATTGTAATACAACCCCCCATTACTTTACTTCTAAAATATATTCCCACCAAAGTAAGTCGTCCACCATCCGCCACTTTCAATGTATTATTATCTATCTGAACTAAATATGACATTGAGAGCCAGATATCAGTAAAAAAATTTCTTGGCAATCTGAAAAAATCCAATTTAATTCTTTCCGTCAGTTTATACTGAAATCCCTTTAAAATACCTGTATCTGTACAAATCACATCAAAATATAAAGTAGCTTGTCGCCTGGCCCATACATGACCTTTAAGCATATAAGTAGTAATTAACACTGCTTTTAAAAAGTTCGTGTTGTTATACTGAAAGGATGAATAGATAAATTCATCATCTAAAAATCTAACATCAAGAAATCTGCTTGATAGAATGTCCTGTAGCCAATCTAAACACATCTGAACTCTGTCGCAAAAGTAAAACAAATGTTCTAATTTTTTGTCTGACCACACCATAAACATGTGTTGTCCTGTATTATATGTTTTCTGATCGAGTATTCTTTCACTGGTAGAACTCCATGTAATATCATATAATTCACATTAAAATCTGAATCATATAACTTAACTCCATATATATTTTCCCATACAATATCAAAATTAATTGCACGGGCATTCTTTGATATAGTTACCACATGATTTTTCCGATGGATGACATTATATATAATCTTAACAGTCATCCCTTCAATAATTTTCCTATTTATATCTAAATTTGGGGTCTGTGATAACAGAACCACTCCGTCCCAACATTTCTTATAAAAACTTGACATTTCCCAAGCTGATGGCGTGTTTAATGTCATTGGTATTAGTTTGAAACTGACTAATTTCAATTTCAGCCAGTACATGGCTAAATTCTCCCAAAGTTCACCTTCTGCTTTAAGCAGGGTACCTACATGTTTTAATAATAAACACATACATTTCAATTCCAAATTTATTACTCTTAAACCCCCATCCAGTTTCTTTAAATACATAGTATCTCGAGAAATACGTTCAAAATTACTATTCCAAATAAATTGGAACATTATTCTAGTAATTTTTTTGATAAATAACGGCGGAATCACATGTACCGACGCTATATACCATAATTTTAAAGCTATCAGGACGTTAAAAATCGATGCTCTACCTCTAAGAGTTCGGCTTCTATTCTTAAGTTCCTGCGTTAACTGGATTATTTTCAGTTTCAAATCTATTAATGTTTTTATATTTATACCTTTGTTATCAAAATATATCCCAAAAATCTTTTGTGAAGTCCTAGCCACTTTGATACCAAAAATAAAAAAAATCAATCAGGTTTCCATGACTCAAAAAACATGACAAAACACTTATCAATATTAAGACAAACAACACAAGCCAGTTTAAATAGTTTGAAAAAAATCAAAACATGTCTTATTTGCGTTGGATTTTTCAAGAAAAAATTGGTGTCGTCAGCAAAAGCAGTAATTTTAATCAAACCTGTTCCAGGAATATTAATACCCTTCACATTCTACGAATCATTGATCTTTTTCAACAAAGCATCAATTACAATGACATATAAGAGCGGTTACAAAGAGCACCCAGTATCCCAAACCCCTTCTATATGCATTTATTCTAGATAAATTACGATTAATATACACTTTAACAAAAGGACTCATATATAACTATTTCACCCAAGAAACAAAGAAACTTCCGAAACCTAAAGTTTCTAAAGTTTGAATTAAGAACTTATGTGAAACTCTGTCAAAAGCTTTAGACTGATCAACCGATAATATTAGTAACACTTTTATCTTTCTGAATAACATAATCAGTAATATTTCTGATTAAATGGATATTGTTAAAAAAACCACTAGTCTGAAAACTTCCCACCAATTTCTCCATTACCAAACTTAATCTTATACTTAAAATTTTGCTTATCAATTTCAAATCATTACAAAGCAAAGAAAAAG
>OZ024909.1:68259714-68317214 GCA_964017125.1 Flabesymbios commensalis | reverse complement strand
TGGAGAGCAAAGGTTTTTTTAAAACCCGAAATCATCACGTCAAATGTCTTAGTTCGCATTTTCCGATTCCTTCGAATACCTATGTTATGGGTATACGGCCATTTTAATTTTTTCAGTCCGGGGATCGTCTTTATACGTCCGAGTCCGTATTCTCGTACAAGTTACGATATATCGTAGGCTTCTGATTGGTCGAGACGGCCGTCTCGACCAATCAGAAGCCTACGATGTATCGTAACTTGTACGAGAATACGGGCCCAGAGTCTGACGTCTACAGATGGTTGATTCTGGTCCATAGTCTGCGATGCCGGGCCAGCTTTAAGCCAGCATTAACTAAACGTTTTGTGTTAGCTGGGTGTTTCGGCGTGGACGAGATATGGGGATCGAATAATCCAAAGTGATGAATTAGCGATATCCCTATACTCGCGGAAAAGGCAGAAATATCGTTATATAACATGTGTATCTACTTTTAGCAGGTAAGAATATAATTTGATTTGTAATTTAATACATGTACTGGTAAACAATCCTCTAAACTCCCCTTCCCCTGGTTTCTGGATCAGCTCCGGAGAAATCCCCACTTCAGTATATTTAGTTGTACGTCCCCTGTGGAAAGTGGCCGGACTTTAGTACTGCCCATTGATCCAGCCAGCTTTGTCTTCTGGTCAAAATACGAGCAACATTGTCCACCTATTCGACCTCTGGCAATATTGGTATATTGTAGACAATGACAGAGGTTGTCCAGATATTACGGCTGGGAACTATAAGCGGTCACTAATTGTGAGCAGCTCGGCATGCATCATTTGAGACTTATTCAGATATGCCTGTATTAAACCCAGCCAATAATGGTTTGTATGGATCTATTCGGATTATTATATCTATAGGATTTAAATAAAATAAATATTGTTTTTGCTTTTGCTATTTTGTTTAATATAGACCACTCCCTCAGGGCACACAATGTTACACCAACGTTATGTCAACGTCAGTGAAGTCCATTCAACGTTCAAAAAACGTTATGAGCCCAATGAGAATCCCCATGTGAACATTTCGTGGTTAATAATATTAATGGAAATGGTATAATTGAGCAAACTGAGGAAATGAAGTTGTTTATCCCTGCTACCACATTGCCATTTGCAGTCATTTCTATTCACTTTGAGATGAATTAAAGTGAATTAACCCTTTCGGTGCGGGAACCGACTTTAGACGTCAGGATCTGACGTCAATAGACGTCAGATTCTGACGTCTACAGTCAATCACCGCACTGCAAGAGTAAACATATTTTTTAAATGGCCGTAGACCCATAACACAGATATTCAAATGAATAAAAAAGAGCTAACTCAGACATTTATAATGATTTTAAATTGTAAAAACCCTTTGGTCTCTTAGTTTACATACAAATATTTCAGCGCTTTAAGGGTTAAAATACCCACGTAAAATTTTATAATGGCGGTAGAACGAACCATAACATAGATATTCAAACGATGTGAGAATAGCTAACTAAGACATTTATTATAATTTCATATTGAAAAAAAACTTTTGCTCTTTTAGTTTATATACAAATATTTCAGAGCTTTAATGGTTAAAACTTCCTGATTTTATGAAATATCGACGTATATATATCAAATGAAAGCACAAACAATCTTGATTGAGATATAATAGACTCTTGTTTATTCAGTGAATACATTATTACATTAACATATATAGTAGGCCTCTGTGGAGCAAAAATGTGATGAGAAGGCTTAATCTTTAGAGCTAAATTCAATCATTTAAATTTTCACCCGCTTGGATTTGTGTCTCGGTAACTTCAATTTAGGATAGGGACCTACTTCTAATATCCTTGCTTTAATTGAGTGGAAATTACCCGGAATTGTTTAATTTGAGACGGAACATTTGTAAATCGTAATGTTTAAACACTCATTTTGTTCCAAATAACAGTGCTTTGATAGGCTTATAAAATAGATTAAAAGGATTATAGTTTCGCTTAGTGGTGTCATCAGTGCGGGGACTTTAGATGTCAGATTGTGACATTTGAATCAATTCTCCCACGAAAAGAATTAAAAATGTATAATGAGCGTAGACCTATAACATAGGTATTGAAATGAAGCGGAAAGCTTATTAAGACATCGAGGATTACTTATCATTTTATCACCAATCTAAAAACGTTTGAGCCAAAGAAACGGACTCTTTTGACAATCCCTATCGTAATCCAAATTTACCGCCAATCCTAAAATAGTTTGAACCAAGACACGTCTGGTTTGCCAAACCGGTTAGAAATCCAAACCTTCATGCAGACAGGTTTGATAGTTTTGTCAATCCGGTTCTAGTTTGGACAGATCTGGTGCTCATCAAACGCTCTGGATTGGTAGGGATCGGTCTGAATCGAACGGGGTCCTTTTACAGTTGTATGGTGAACTTGTGATACAAGTATAACAAACACAAGGTGATGCTGGATTAATGCCAGGCCACCGTCTGCGACGGTAGTACAACACTCAACCAGCATTGGTTCAATGTATCGTATTTGACGGGATACAACCTCTATTATGCCCGATGTAACACGATGTAGACGATGTATCAATGCTGGATTATTGTTGGCCCAGCGTCGTAGACGATGGGCCAACAATAGGTCAACGTCCTGTCTTTGCTGGGATTGCAAACAATAAAACAATATTTGGTCAAAATTTCGTGTCAGCTGTGTATCAAGCTCGCAAGCCGAAGATGGTGAACCAATGCTGGCTGAATGTTGGCCCACCGTCTACGACGCTGGACCAACATTAAGCCACCAATATCGTGTCGTATTTGTTAGGATAGAGCCTCGCCCAGCCGGGGCTGACCAGCAAACACAGCACGCTTAACCGATACCTAATCAGTGTTGGCCCACCGTCTACGACGTTGTGTCAACATTGATCAAGCATTGGGTAGACGTGTCGCCTAGCGGGCTGGAGAAACAGGTCCGGGTTGATCCCGGCGTTTGATGTATGGTCCACATTACTTGTCCATGCCACGCACAGGAGGTGGGCGGAAAAGGCAGCGGATCACTTTATTCTCAGCGCAATCCTAACGATTTCTACTTTCTTTATTCCTCCCTTTCTGCCACTTCAATTTTTTTCTATTTTTGTGTTCCGAATGTACTTCCATCGCGTCAATGCTGAGATCCTTTTGATTATCAATCGGATCGTCTTACAGTGTTGTATTAATTACTATGGTACTGTTTCAAACGCACCTGTGAATGTAGATTACTTAAGACAACTCAGACGTTAAGTAATACTGTAGATCTGGTAATATTCGCGAGGTTTTAATTTTTGCGAATTTTGCGAGGAGTACAAATTCGCGAATTCAAAAATCTCGCTAACATTATAATTATAATTATTATTATAATTTCTTTAATATTATACTAAAGAAAAAGAAAAATTCTCGAATTCTAAACCTCGTGATAAGTCTAAAATCAGAAATTCGCGAAAATTTAGAAACGCGAAAATTACCAGATCTACAGTATTGGGATATTTTTCCGCTATTTGCATCGTTTCACATTCTGGTAGTTTTTAGCAATATTATATTTTAAAATGTATCCTTACAGAAGACACAAAATAAGCAATGTTAAAATTAAAAATCTTAAGATTTGCATCTGAATTAGGCGTCAGCGGTTATGTTTAGATTAGGATTCACTGATCACCATAGCACCATTGTTTGAGATAGTCCTTTTATATAATTTACGTGACAAACATATCCCAGTGTAAAATTGGAAGTTTTCATTACGGATCTGAAAACTGCATTAAGTTAAAGTTTGGTAGCCAAACCCCTGTTTTGAAGGAGATTCTGCCTTTAAACGTAGCTGGCTGGCTGTCACTCTGAATGGTAATCGTGTCACACGAGCTTAATGAGCCGGTACCCAGTAAACACGGGAAGTAATGACCCAATGTTGATTTAATGTTGGGCCGCCGTTTTCAACGTCGGACCAACATTAAACCAGCATTGGGTGTAAGTCTCTGTACTGGGTACCCACATCACCCAGTGACTGCTTTGAATAATTGACAGATCAGATCATCGTAGTGCCGCAGGACAATCTGCTGTGATGTTCAGTAATAATGGATGGAGAATCTCAGACTAATGAATGCTCCTGCCTGTATAATCATCATAATAAAGCTGGATCTATTGTCTGGATGAGAGCAAACTATAGAATTATATCAATGATGGATGTCATTGAGTGTAAAGTGGAATGTGACATTGCATGTCAATCATGTCGTATTATGTCTACCAGAATAATGCCTACACTGAAGATATCATTATTATTTAGAATAAACTACGGCTATGATATTATAAATGTATTTATCATCACCATCGTAACTGCCATTATCACCACTGCTCCCACAACCACCACAACCACTACAACCACCACCACAACCAGCACCACCACCACCACCACCAACAACAACAACAACAACAAAAATGTGGAGTACAATTTTACTTGTTCATGCTGTTCAACATTTTTTGCAGTGATACGTTTTTCGTTCAACCTGCCCTTCAGCCATGACAGTTGTGTTTTTGACATCAAAGAAAATAGTGTGTTTTATTGTTATTTATTTTGTTCACTTTTCAGTAAAATGTGTGTGAATTTAAACAATGTATTTTCGTTGAATTGTTGGTATCTGTCTGATTTGGCACGTTGACCGACCAGCATGTCCCATTGTACTTGTTTTGGTTGGACAGGTACAATCGAACATGCTGTGTGTGATCAGAATAAATAATAATCAACATATTTTATATTTTCTTGCTATTAAGTTTAACTTTGTAGCTTGATATGTTCGCAGTGAACTATATATGTACGCCTATGGCTATTAATAATATATTTGAAGGAATTAGTATTTGATTGTAAAACTCAGGACATTATTTTTTTTTACAGTTGAACCCTGCACTACATAGACCTATCTAATACCTAAACGTCAAATACGTTAATGTAGGAGTGAGAACAGCTAGTGTTATTGTCTTTGGTTTTGTCTTTACTTTTATTCTGAAGGAAATTCCTACAATCACTTCCAACATCACCGCCACGAGCATCACCACCAACAACATCAACAACAACACCACACCAATACCAACAACACAACACCAATGTCACCATAGCGACCAAAACATCACCAACAACACCATCGACAACAACACCACCACCAACAACAGCACCACACCAATACCAACAACACCATCACCAATACCGCCACCACCATTACCACCACTACGGCCGCCAACACAAACACAACCAATATCGTCACAACACCATCACCATCACCACCACGGTCACCCCCACAACCATCACCACAGCAACCACCACCAACAACAACATCACGAAAAACACCAATACCAAGAACACAACACAACACCAATTTCACCATAACCACCACAGGTACCACCGCAACCAACACCACCACCACCAACAACAATATCACGAACAACAACACACCAATGTAACCATCACCACCAGCAACATCACCAACACAACGGCCACACCACAACCACAAGCAACAAGTGACCACATCACCATCACCACCAACATCACCAACAACAACATCACCAACACCACACCAATACCAATACCACCAACACCAACACAACAACCAACATCACCACCACCACGGCCACCACCACAACCACAAGCAACATCACCACAGCACCAACAACACCAACAACATCACCAACAACAGCACTACACCAATACCAACAACACCACATCAATGTCTCCATCACCACCAACATCACCAACAACAACAGCACCAACACCATACCAATACTAACACCACCAACACCAACACAACAACCAACATCACCACCACCACGGCCACCACCACAACCACAAGCAACATCACCACAGCACCAACAACACCAACAACAACACTACACCAATACCAACGCCACATCAATGCCACCATCACCACCAACATCAGCACCACCACGGCCTTAACCAACACCTCCATCACCAACAACACCCACCAAAACGGCCACAACACCACTACCATCACCACCATCACAGCCACCATTATAAACACCATGGCCACCACCACAACCGCCACCACCACAACACCACCAACACCATCACCAAACACAACACACATCAATAACAACAACACCAATCTAATTCCACCATCACCACCAGAACATCACCAACATCACAACAATACTAACACCACCATCACCACAACCAACATCACCATCACCACCACAAGCAACACCACCACAACATCACCACCACCAACAACATCACCAACAACAACACCACACGAATACCAACATCAGCACCACCACGGCCACAACCACAACCAACACGACCATAACACCAGCACCAACATACTATATACATATATAGTTCCAACTGAAAATAACTAAAATCGTATGTGTAAAATGGTCGACCTTTAGAGTGAATGTTTTATTATATATCAGACTAAATATCGGATGAAAGAACACGCTCGTTATGATTTTTTTTTTGTATTTATTGAATAATAATCTGTAACTAATATTGTAATAATACAAGAAATACAGATATTCGCCGTTCAACTGCTGTTGTGCACAATATATTGATTTTGTGAAGACACATTCGTTGATCTTTTGAGACATCTTTATGATGATAGAAACCTTCATCTGTCCGTTGGTAAAATGGCGGAGCGTGCTGGCTAGATTGAGTGATTGCTGTGAGTGTTGGCCATCATCCACTTAAGCTGATCACTGATTCCGAGCACCTACTAAACCCATTAATATTTAAAAGCCTCGAGAATGGCGGAGATGCCAGGCTTCTCAGCGATCACGCAAGTCTGTGGACAGATGATAACATGTCAAGAAACAGTCGCATCCCAGCACACATGGGGTGTTGGCCCGACGTTGGGTTACTGTTGGGCTAACGTCGTAGACGGTGGGCCAACAGTAAACCAACGTTTGGCCAATGTCTCATGTTGGCTGGGATTGTACTGAAAGTATATGCAAGCTGGCGTCAAATCGATAAAATGTCAAAACCTGTCAATAAAAGGAGACTATTTTCCTGAATTTATTGTTTTTTGAATCAGTGTATGGTGGATATTGACAAGAGGAAAAAAACATTTATTAATTGTAGAAGTGTTACGTCCCAACTGGCCTGACGCTGACGATGGCCTGAACCATACATCAGCATAAAGCTAAATACACATGTGCTTGGATATTCTGGTTCGGAACATAATGCTGCTATTAATCCTCACAACGTTGAAATATGTTTGTATAAGCCATGGAGACAATTTTTTTTCCCATTTGAAATCATCATAAATGTCTTAGTTAGCTCTTTCTGCGTTATTTGAATGCCTATGTTATGGGTCTGCGGCCATTATAAATTTTGTCAGTGCTGAGATCGAAATTAGACGGCAGAATCTGACGTCAATAGACGTCAGATTCTGACCTCTAAGGTCGCCCCCACCCCCGCCTCACTGAAAGGGTTTAGAAACGTACAGTAAATGTGAAATGAGACTATGTCGTACAAATATGATTTAAGTCGGAACTTCAACTGTTTATTGTTTTAGAGGCCGCACCATGGTTGTCGGCATTACTATACGTGCTGCTAATGACGTGGTGAACTGCTAATTAATAGCAACCTGACTTAGTCATTAGCAGCCATAAGCCTACGTGTTACCTTGTGTTCTTGATCATGTTGATGATTACTGTACATATAGATTAGGCTGTTAATTGTTGGTGGCTGGCTCCTTAAAAAGTACAGCGCCAAAAGTCTAACATCATGTCATATTTATTTAATTTTGATTTATGTTGGAGAGCGCAGTTTCGACCAATCAATGCCACATGATATAGAATGGAGAGTATTTGTCGAGCGCTGCATAGTTTTACGTGAGTTATGAGCCACATCCCTTATCCGTGCCACACTGAGGAAAGTAGGCCGGAAAGTAGGTAGGATAATTTTGTTCTGATTGCAAACAAAACCACTCCTCGTTTCCATTATTATTCCTCTTATCCACTTTAGGTGATTCCCGTTGTCCTCGTGAAATGGCCATCCATCACCCAATTCACATGGTTGTTTGCTGAAAAAAAAGATATAATAATTAGGTTAAAAGTGTTCACAGGAATGCTGTTAATTAATGTATCTAAATCTTCTAACATAATTATATATATGCTTGATTCTGATATATTGTTTGAAGCATAATTACACACTACAGTCTTCTCAAATATCACAAATATGGATTAGCGAGGTACAAGTGTACTGAATAGTAGGCTATGCAAGTTTTCTGTTATGGTTAAACCATTATTAGTAAACAACGACACAATTACTAGTCTATGTACTCTCTAAATACACATTGTCAGCTTGTCACATAATGATTGTAAACAATATCAATTTATTATTATTATTGCTTAAAAATTGTTTATAATAGCAATCAATAAATCAATCAATAAAACTTCAGAGGCGTACAAATCGTTAGCATTATCATTTGTCATAAGCCAGAGAGCAGCAACCGGGCTACCAAGGAGCTATATAAGCCGAGCGACAGATCAAATAGGGGAGATTTAGCGAGATGTATTTTGCGATATAATTTATACGTGTTAAAATACCTGAAAGATTATTATATGTTACACATTACCAGTAACTCTTCATGTTAAAGTGATTATGTCACACTTTACCAGTAGCTTAAAATACATGTTAAAATACCTAAAAGATTATGCTGCATATTCTCGTCGCACATTATTAGTAACTTATACATGTTAAAATACCTAAAATATCATGTCGCACATTACCAGTAACTTATACATGATAAAATACCTAAAAGATTATGTCCCAGATTACCATTTATGTATCCATATTAAAATAATTAATTGATAAGGAAGCACATTACCAGTAACTTATAATACCATGTTAAAATACCTAAAATATTATGTCGCACATTATTAGCAGTATGCGTCGTATCTCATATAAACACATCGTCCAGATAAGGATGGCACAGTGTGTAGCCCGAGGCCGGTGTACTTAAAGAGGCATTGAACTCATTAACACAAATGACACGTAATCTGTGATGATAGCGTTTATAAATACTGAGTAATTACACTAATAAGTGTTGTACGTGTGGTCACCCCAACTGGATGACTGTGGTCATGGTCGTCGGTCACGTAGACTCATATCATATCTCAACTTGAAATTGATGCCGCTTACAACGGTTAAAAACATGTTTTAAATACTGTATTTGCAACTGGTACTGCTAAGTGACAGACAGACAGACAGACAGACAGACAGACAGACAGACAGACAGACAGATGATTTATTGACATAAATAAAAGTCATTACAGACTTATTTATCATAGGAATATAAATGTATGTATATATGTACGTACAAGTGTCTTAAACTTTTTATAGGAGTTTTGTTTCACTCGGGAATTCATCATTTTTCAATATGGCGCTGAGTGATAGCGATTGTTACCCCAAGTCTGAAAACTGCACGCACAATTTTAACCACGAAGATGAGGATGCGAAATATATGTGGAATGTTGAAACCTAGATATTATTCACCTGGTTAGGCCACTATGTTTTTTCTCTGTTTTAGATGAGAACAAATCCAAAATCCAATAATGAAGGGCGAAAATACAATTTGGAAAAAACAACATGTTTCTAATGGCTAAAGACTAGGCAGAAAAAACACGGGTTTTTAGTAATAGGCGGCCTTAATCTGTGAATCAAATGCGCGCGTTCATCTACATTGTAAAACGGAAAACACATACATATAGTGGCCTTAATCGCGGACGAAATTTCATTGCAGTGTCCAAGGAAATCTGTACACGAAATTTATGATTTTGTACTGTCGAAATATGTTGCTGTTCCAGTCATAGTTGAGGATATCGCTTATTATGAACGACCCCTTACGTAGCACCTTATTTTAACTGCAACATATGGTGCAGGTTTTGTGAGGTACGTCCTCATTCACGCATAGTGAGGGACTCTTAAGTCTTTGTCAGATCGTTCTTTGCTGATATACATTAAACCTCATCAGCCATTCTCACCATTTCCGAAACACGTTAATATTTAAACACCCTGAAGAACTGCGGAGATGTCAAGGGGCGGTGACGTCACGTACACGTTCACAACCTTACATTTCCTGTGCTGATTTTATAATTTTAAATACAAAATATATTATTGTGTCACGTGATGCTATACACGCTGTTTTTTCTTTTATTAACGAAACTCTAAAATTGTTCATCCCGGTGAAGATGAGACACTGACCTTACTTTGGTTTAGCCCTTACAACGCTGAAATATATTCCTATAAACTATAGAGACGCTTACGTAGCCCTACCCCCTAATTTTAGACAGGTTTGGGGGTAACCATATATAAGCAGTTAAAACGTAAAGTTCGTCCCTATTTTTTTACTTCTATAATTTCATTCTATGTCTTGGACATATCAAAGCTTAAAAAAGTTGGTGTGGGTGAGTAGGAGGGGGGGAGGGGTGAGCGGTGACCGATACTGGCCCATGGACTAATATAAATACGAGCCGTTGACCAATAGTATATTTTGGACCGACATTTATTCGGCATTGGATCGACGTTTCAGCCTTGAAAAAAGATAGGAGATATACATTTATACTGCAATATTCTTCAATCCACCGAGTATGGTTTCCAGCATGTTTTTATGACTGACTATCGACCCGCCCTAGAAAAAATGACATGTCTTTATCCACTGACCAGATAATGCGTAATACATGTATGACATATGCCCCAGGGCATGACATGTCTATATTTAGAATCTTACTAGTTCACCTGGAATAGGGTACTTGGATGTGAAAGTACTATAGGGAAGTGTTTAACACTGGGATCGGCATTAGAAGCCGAATATTCACTTCTAACCTTTAACCTGTAATGGTGATTGTGATGACATCATATTTGATCCTTTAACCACGGGTCCCTAGTATATTAGTTTTTTATAAAAAATAAAAAAACGTGACATCAATCAGCAAGATTTGAACATGTTCACCGTCATTTTTACTCACTTTAATTTGTAAATCGCGTCACCGAGACACAACTTCAATAGTCGTTCAACCGGCAGATTATCTACAACCTGAATTTACAGAATTGTAGAATAGCTATGCAGGAACAACGCCATGTAGTATGTACAATCAAATTGTGGTATCCGTTTTATGTACAGCCCATTTTCTAACATAGGGGGTGTTTTTCGCTATGCTCGTCAAAGTTGAGGTCAAGTTCTGAAAATAGCCATATCTTTGCAATGAATGGATCAATTCTTACAATTTTAGTATCAATACACTCAGTATTCAATTATCTAACTTTTAGATCCGCCTGGCCTTATGTAAGATTGTGTATTGTGAGAGTATAACAACCTTCATCAAGTCTCATCTCAATGGTAAATACGTCTAAAAAAAATTTCTTGAATCCTTACAAAAAATGAAACAGAAATGAAACAGAGCGTATTATATATTGGCTAAAATGCATTTTATTATCAAAATAAAAGTGAGATCAAATTTGATTCCATGGGTGTAACTTTAATGGGACTGAGCTCACTTCATGCTGCATACGGTCCTGGTGATTTTTTATATATTTTTTTATATATTTTTATATATATTCTGGTCATTTTGGCCACCCAAACCTGTTTAGATTTAGGGGGTAAAGTTATGTAAACGTCTGTCGTTGCTGTTCTAGTTTACTAATGTACAAATGGAAACTCAATTCCCGTTACAATGATATATTGCATGTTGCAGTGGAGTAAATAGTCATCTCTCCACATACGTTGAAACATAATATGTATTACACAGATATAAAAATAAAAAACTAAGACGAAATGACCAACATGATCAATGAAAGCGACTAAATAAAACATAATTATTGCCCATATCTCAATGTGGTCTATGTTTTCTGAAGCCAGATATGTATTTGTTTAACACCCAGTGGTATTTAGATTTATAAGTGTTGATATATTTTTTAATGTAAAAATATAGCAGCCTGTTATGAAAATGTATGTATTTAACCTGGGCTAAAATTTAAAACATTGAACTTTGTTCGGCATATAAGTGTATAATTTGTTATCCACTTGTTTTTTACATAATTTGTGTGTGCTGAATTCGAATCTGTCGGATGATATTCTATATTTGGTGACCTTCACCTTCAAATTAGCAAAACATAACATGAATATAGACGTGAATATCACTTTACAATATTCTTGGTACATGTATTTATCTGTATTAAGAAAAGTAATGGCTTTATGTACACAGATCCAACCATTTACAATCACCTTCATAATATTAACAACCTGCCTTAGTAGCGTGTACATGTAGGTTATAACGGTTCTATAATATGTACACAACCTCCATATTAACAACCTGCTTAGTGTATAGGTTATAACGGTTCTATAATATACGCAGAGCTAAACAATTAAAATAGCCTTCATAAGAGCAACCTGTTTTAGTAGCGTGTAGGTTATTATGGTTCTATATAGACAGACCCAACTAAATACAACACCACTTATACTAACAACCTGTTTAGTAAAGTGTATGTTATAATGATTATGTAAAATACATAGACCTATAAAATTCAAATAACTTTCATATGAACAGCTAAATACAATGACATTAATATTAACAACATGTTTAGTAAAGAGTATGTTATTATGGTTCTATAATATACACAGACCTAATAATTAGAACAACCTGTTTTGTAGCGTGTAGGTTATTATGGTTCTATATATACAGACCTATTTCAGTAGAATGTATTGGCTAACCCTTCATCTACTGCGCATACAATAGGCCTATATTGTCATTCACTGTCAGGGAATTTAGTGATAGGACTACCTATTGTATATTGTGAGCTGACCAAATGAGTAATTTAGTGATTGGACTTCCTGTTGTATATTGTGAGCTGACCACACAGGGAATTTAGTGACTGGTCTACCTGTTGTATATTGTGAGCTGAACACACAGGGAATCTAGTGATCGGACTACCTGTTGTATATTTTGACCCGACCACATCAGGAATTTAGTGATTGGACTACCTGTTGTATATTGTGAGCTGCCAGCATGGGGAATGTAGTGATTGGACTACCTGCTGTGTATTGTATGCTGACCAACTTGGGAATTTAGTGATCGGACTACCTGTTGTATATTGTGAGCTGACCACACGGGGAATTTAGTGATTGGGCTACCTGTTGTATATTATGAGCTGACCACACGGGGGATTTAGTGATTGAACTACCTGTTGTATATTGTGAGTTGCCAACACGGGGAATGTAGTGATTGGACTACCTGCTGTGTATTGTGAGCTGACCAACTTGGGAATTTAGTGATTGGACCACCTGTTTTATATTGTGAGCTGACCACACGGGGAATTTAGTGATTGGGCAACCTGTTGTATATTATGAGCTGACCATGAGGGGAATTTAGTGATTGGACTACCTGTTGTATATTGTGAGCTAACTACATCGGGAATTTGGTGATTGGCCCACATGTTGTATATTGTGCGCAGACCATACAGGGAAATTAGTGATTGGACTACCTATTATATACTGTGACCCGACCACATCGGGAATTTAATGATTGGACTACCTGTTGTATACTGTAAGCTGATCACACAAGGAATTTAGTGATTGGACTACTTCTTGTACATTGTGAGCTGACCACACGGGGAATTTAGTTATTGGACTACTTCTTGTACATTGTGAGCTGGCCACACAGGGAATTAAGTGATTGGACTACCTGTTGTATATTGTGAGCTGATCACGAGGGGCATTTAATGATTGGATTACCTGTTGTATATTGTGAGATGACCACGCGGGAGGAATTTAGTGATTGGACTACGTGTTGCATATTGTGAGCTGACCATCTGGGGAATTTAATGATTGGACCTGTTGTATATTGTGAGATGACCACGCGTGAAATTTAGTGATTGGACTACATGTTGTATATTGTGAGCTGACCAGGTGGGGAATTTAGTGATTGGATTACCTCTTGTATATTGTGAGCTGACCATCTTGGGAATTTAATGATTGGACCTGTTGTATATTGTGAGATGACCACGCGGGGAATTTAGTGATTGGCCTACATGTTGTATATATAAAAAACTGTTTATTTTATATATAAATGATATGGTCATTGTATCAAAGATTTTTAAATTTATTATATTTGCAGGTGACACAAACTTATTTTGTACTAGTAAAGATATTGTGAGTTTGAGTGTAACTATCAGTAATGAGTTAATGAAGCTGAAAAAGTGGTTTGCTTTAAATAAATTATCATTAAATATCACTAAGACAAATTACATGATTTTCTGTAAAATTAAATACAAAGATAATATTCAAATTAGTATTGGAAATAAGCTGATAGGTAAGGTGAATGAAACCAAATTGTTAGGAGTTATAATTGATGATCAATTAAATTGGCAAAGTCATATAAAACAAATTGTTACAAAGCTACACAAGAACTACTATATAATAAAGAAGGTAGGTTGTTATCCATGGCGTCATCAACTATGCTATATAATAGTCTATGTTTGCCATATATGCTTTACTGTTGTGAAATTTGGGGTAGAGCCAGTGTATACCTTTTAAATAAAATAACGCTGTTACAGAAAAAAATGATTAGATTGGTTCTAAAAGCTTTTTACCGGGAACACACAAAACCATTATTTGAACTTTTAAATATTCTTATGTTTTCAGATCTACTCCAGTATGCTATGTCAATTTTAATGTTCAAAGCTTTTCATAATCTTCTTCCTGCTAATATACTAAATATTTTTAAAATTCATATAAATATAAGATCAAGTAGGAGGTAAAACATGTTTTCCATAAACTATTCTCGCACAAATTTAAGGAGACATTGTACTTCTAATGTAGGAAAAAGGTTATGGGATGATTTACCTGTTGATCTGAAGAATATATCGTCAATTTATATTTTCAAAAAGAACATGAAGTTCAGTTTTTTGGAGGTTATTGAATCGTGGTGAGGAGGTTTACATTGTTAATTTTTCTGTGTTTTCAGCATATGAGAGGTATTATGTACTCTCCACTCTTTTCTCTTGACATGTTATAGGCTTGCTACTGACTTGTAATTGCGTTATGTGCGAGTCTCTTTGTTGCAACGGGTCATCGGGAAATAAATTTAATATTATTTTGCTCAAAAACCACAAATGCAAGGTAATTTATGATAGGTTTATGTGGTGGCAACCCCGATAAGCAATATGCTTCTGTTGCATGCAGTTGTGGTGAAAAGGCTCACTGAGTAAAGTATCATTATTGCGATGTTCCTTATTAGATGTATTATGTACTCTTAATTTTCTTTTCTCTTTGACAAGCTATAGGCTGGTTATAGACGTTTTCACTAGATTATGTGTGAGACCATTTTTCATGTAGCATGAAGTTGTGGTGATACGATTTAATGAGTTAATTATTATTATTGTGATTTTTACTTAATTAGAAGTATTATGTACTTCTAATTCTCTTTTTCTCTTTCACATGCTATTGACTTGTTATATACTTTTATTTACACTATGTGTGAGAACTTAATTTGTTGTAGAGGGTCATGTGTGAAATAAATTTAAATAATTTTTTTTTTTCAAAACTACAAATGCAAGTTAATATTTGACATGTTGTGCAGGTGGCAACCTCGATAAGCTTTATGCTTCTGTTGTCACCTATTTTTTTCATGATATTTCATAAGCATATATTTGTTATGTGAATTACTTCTGTATTTGTCATGAAGAAAATAAACCCTCAATCAATCAGTCAATCAAATATTGTGAGCTGACCACGCGGGGGATTTAGTGAAAGGACTACCTGTTGTATATTGTAAGCTGGCCATCTGGGGAATTTAATGATTGGACTGCCTGTTGTATATGGTAAGCTGGCCATCTGGGGAATTTAATGATTGGACCTGTTGTATATTGTGAGATGACCACGCGGGGACTTTAGTGATTGGACTACATGTTGTATATTGTGAGCTGACCAGGTGGGGAATTTAGTGATTGGATTACCTCTTGTATATTGTGAGCTGACCATCTTGGGAATTTAATGATTGGACCTGTTGTATATTGTGAGTTGACCACGTGGGGAATTTGGTGATTGGACTACCTGTTGTATATTGTGAGCTGACTACAAGGGGAATTTAGTGGTTGGACTACCTGTTGTACATTGTGAGCTGACCACACAGTGAATTTGGTGATTGGACTACCTGTTGTATATTGTGAGCTGCCAACACGGGGAATTTAGTGATTGGACTACCTGTTGTACATTGTGAGCTGACCACAAAGGGAATTTAGTAATTGGACTACCTGTTGTATATTGTGGACTGACCACATGGGGAATTTAGTGATTGGACCACCTGTTGTATATTGTGAGCTGACCACAAGGGGAATTTAGTGGTTGGAATACGTGTTGTATATTGTGAGTTGACCACGTGGGAAATTTGGTGATTGGACTACCTGTTGTATATTGTGAGCTGACAACAAGGGAAATTTAGTGATTGGACTACCTGTTGTATATTGTGAGTTGACCATGTGGGGAATTTGGTGATTGGACTACCTGTTGTATATTGTGAGCTGACTACAAGGGGAATTTAGTGGTTGGACTACCTGTTGTATATTGTGAGCTGACCACACAGGGAATTTGGTGATTGGACTACCTGTTGTATATTGTGAGCTGCCAACACGGGGACTTTAGTGATTGGACTACCTGTTGTACATTGTGAGCTGACCACACAGGGAATTTAGTAACTGGACTACCTGTTGTATATTGTGGACTGACCACATGGGGAATTTAGTGATTGGACCACCTGTTGTATATTGTGAGCTGACCACAAGGGGAATTTAGTGGTTGGAATACGTGTTGTATATTGTGAGTTGACCACGTGGGGAATTTGGTGATTGGACCACCTGTTGTATATTGTGAGCTGACCACAAGGGGAGTTTAGTGATTGGACTACCTGTTGTATATTGTGAGTTGACCACGTGGGGAATTTGGTGATTGGACCACCTGTTGTATATTGTGAGCTGACCACAAGGGGAGTTTAGTGATTGGACTACCTGTTGTATATTGTGAGTTGACCACACAGAGAATTTAGTGATTGGACTTCCTGTTGTATATTGTGAGCTGACCACAAGGGGAATCTAGTGACTGGACTACCTGTTGTATGTTGTGTGCTGACCACAAGGGAAATTTAGTGATTGGACTAACTGTTGTACATTGTGAGCTGACCACACGGGGAATTTAGTGATTGGACTACCCGTTGTATATTGTGAGCTGATCACACAGGGAATTTAATGATGGACTACCTGTTGTATATTATGCGCACTATACTACCTGTTGCATATTGAGCGCAGGCTCAATGTTGACCCGCCATCTACGACGTCGGCCCAACATTGAACCAACCTTGTGTCACGGGAAACCCCTTGGATCCGCTCCTGTATCTGAAGAGTTGAAAGGGTAGGAGTCTTTTATGGCTTACTCAAAGCCAAAAATCGCATTATGTCATAATTAATTAGAGAATAACATTATTGCTCTACAACGTTTAAACATTAAACCTTATCGTTTTGTAACTCACAGAAGAATAATTATTTGGTCTAATTTATTTTGTCCTCTTGAAGTTTAGACACACATATTTAAAGCTGCATAACTGTTTTGTTTATTTCCATTAAAAAACCTAAAACGTCCAAGACAATCATTGCTATTGTTTTAAAGGCCTTATAAATGCACTAAAACTGAGTAAATGTAGCGGAATTAGTTCACCATGCGGTACACCATCAAGTATTATTAGGTAGTGATTCGGTGTGTGTACAATATTCATGTAATAACGGTGAGGTTATGGGCCAAAATAATGTTACATTGGCCAGCACGAAACCACCCCCTTAATAGCAAACACATACGTTGAACTGAATCGGCATAATGTTGGGCCAGTACCGCAGACGATGGGCCAACATTATTCTGCCATTGGATCAATGCCTCGTGTTAGCTGAGATACAAAGCCCTCATAACCAGTTGCAGATCTAGATGGAGGATACTGGGTCAAATCGGTTACAGTAAAATCTGATGTTTTTAAATATTATTTTATTTTACCGCATAGCGCGATGTATATCACTGTATGTGATGATTTACGATAAAATAAAATAAAGTCTGATATTGTCTAGTAGCATTTTGACTATATTTTGAAATGTCCATGAGATACCTAATAAAAAAATGCAAATGTTTTTCAAGAAAATCACGAAAATCCAAAGAGCGAAAACGATGATTTACATCACTGAATTTGATGTCAATTCCGAGTACAATTTCTCACGGTCTGGGGAGAGCGTCTTAATTGCGGGCCAAAGGCTCTGATGTTGGCCCACACTTAAAAGCACCTTACCGAAATAGAGTTCTATTTTTCAAGTGAGTGACATTCTCAATACCGGTACCGATATTAAACATGACATTACATGCAGATATCATCCATATCACACAAAGTAATAACTTCTAGATATGTCTAACCGATATGAGACAATACACATTGTACTGTGAAATGTATCTATGATCACTTAAAAAATAACAATTATTTTAAAAGTCTTCCTCTCTTTTTTCTATGATGACCGTTATCTGCCACTTGGTACTTTTAATGTCCTGATTATATAGACAGTATGTCTTACTCCCCTGTGATCAGGCTTGTTTTGGTGGGGCAACAATTTTAAAAAAAAAAAAACTTAAATCCTTAATAACTCAGTAACCGGAGCAGTAAAATAAAAAAATAAAACACCATTCTCCATGGATTAATCGTCTGAATAAAATAAACAAAACAGTTATGCAGCTTTAATTTGAGGCCAAGTATTTTGTAATTATTTTTCACTTAACAAAATTAATAGTAATGTGATTTTCCAATGGTATAATAGACGTGCAAAAAAGGAAGAATGAATAAAACATCTTCGGAAATTACATTAGTTTTCGGCTTTAGCTTTGCTAACCGTTCCACACCCTCACAAAAGATGGGAGATGTGAAGCTATTGATTCTGGCACATCCGGTATGTTCCCATCATCCCTTTATGCGTCACCTTTGACCTGCCCCAGATATACACATCCGCCTTTTATCCAGCATGCTGATAAAGCCATATATGTCACGTGTCCCGGACCATAACGCTGCTATACATAGCAGAAAAAAACTAGACATGGATCCAATGTCTGTTTGATGTTGGCCCAGCGTCGCAGACGCTGGGCCAATGTTAATACAACTTTGTGCCAACGTCCCGTGTTTTCTCAGTTACCAGCAAACTACTATCCAGAGACAGACATTAGACATCAGGCCAACGCTGGCTGAATGATGGTAAATAAGTTTTTCCAAATGAGAAATCTGTTGAGGCATAAAAATAAGCTGTCTGGCAAATGAGGTGTAGGCCTATTTTCCAGTAGGTCGTCAGCACAGTCTGGTGTAAAGCAACCTTCTGCATAAGAGGCCATGGAAACACTATCATCGGCCTTTCGAAATGAAATAAAATGAATGTGGTCTTAGGCCACCTTTCGGCACATATAGGCTAAACTGGACCAGGAGAACATCCTGCTGATGGTGAAATGAAAGAGATGACACTGCTCTCAAGACAGTTTCCGCAATTCGAGCCCTGGTAATCTGAGGCAGATCACCTACCTCTCGGTGACGGAGCTCCGCACAATATTGATTTTTTTACGAGTGTGCGGGGAAGGAACTTTTTTGTTTCTTTGTAACTGGAAGGCCGGAATGGGGTTCGAAACCGCAATCTCCGACTTTGCAAGGGGGCAGATTTAACCACTGCGCCGGGGCACTTAGAACACACATGTCCACTTCATTATAAAATTTATGCGTTTTTCCAAAGAAAACATGTGAAATCTTGGACACCGAGATACGTGACTTGAGGTTTCATTACAATTAATGTTCAATTTAGTTCTGAAGCGCGGTAGCGATACACAAATGCACGTGACTAAAATAAAAATAGTTTAGGGGCCTAAATCTTTAAGGGTAAGCATCTACTCAGTTACCCAGTAGATAGAAGATATCGAGCAAACTAATATTGTTTCAATATTGGGCCAGCATCGTAGATGATGGACCGGCATTAAAACAGTATTGTATCAAGATCTCGTTTTTGATGGGTAGAGACTTATTCTAGCTGTGTATCCATTTTTCCATTTTAATGCCGCATAAGTCTACATAGACTTACCGTCTAGTCGGTAATAAATATAATCTATCTCCTTTATTCAGACTCCATATTCCCACCTACTGGAAACACGTGATGGCTAACAGACGGATAGACGAATGGACGCGTCGCGTGGCGACAATATATTTCAGAAAAAGCAAAATAAAAATAGTCGTACATCTATGCGAGTCGGCGGATGTAATTTATCTTGTTTTAAGGTTTTATAACGGTCGGTTTTAGCTGCCTCGTAAAGATATCGTAGTTGTAAATATTGAATAAGGACGGCATAATGTTTCTGTAACGCTAAGTTAAACCTTATTCTTTCACATGTACTTTCCTAGCAAACACGAGAATTTGGGCCAATGTTTGGACAATGCTGGTCCACCGTCAACGACGCTGGCCCAACATTGACCAAACATTGGCTCAATGTCTTGTGGTAAATGTATCCTGAAAGATAACAAGTACAGAACAAGGGGCGTTTAACCAATGGCGGTTTGAGCATATTGACTAACCCCAGTCTCCCCTGATATTTGGAATTAGCATTTTTATATACTGGTAGTCGGAATCTATTCTAAATACGATAAACTTTGCTGTCAAATTCAGCTTTTATTCATCTAAGTAGCGTACAAATGGCTGCAAAATGACGATTTGTGGCAAATTGTTGCCTCTTGGAAATGTTGGTTACATAATTCAATTTATTGATCCAGATAGCACCAAGTTTACATTATACTCTACATGACAAAACCCGTAAAATGTATTTTGCCCCTCAAGGCATCGCTCATAGAAATCCATGTTGCCAAAGCATTTTTTGTTCTGCTGAAATAGAGTGAGCTGTTTTTCCCTAATTGGATGCCCAGCCAACGCAGTGCTGTATAGTTTATGTGATACTATTGAAAAAAAAAATATCATCCAAAATGGCCGAAGTATGGTACTCTACCCCCCAAATTAAATTACAACTAAATGACGATGTTGATTGGCTGATATCTTCATGTGACATGCTGAGCCACTCTGTCATTGGCGAGGGTAGAATACCATACTTGTTAACCAGGTGTTAACCATGTTTTATTTGGCTAACTTTCACTTCCACTTCCACGAAACAAGTTCAAACTACGTCTTCATCGAAAATGCTCTCCCCATCGTCTCCAAATTGTATCATAGTTTACTTTTAAATATCATTGTCTTGCTATCTATATTAACTCATAACTCTCAACCATTGCAAAAGCGATAGGACCACGTGTATAGTTTGTTGTTTGTTTGTTTTGATAAGGACTTGGCATGCTAAATCAACCAAACTTTTTCTTGCTGGACCCTATTAAAATACATGTTGTTGCGGAGATATTAAATTCAGGAAATGTGAAACGATTACACCATGGTATATATGAGGGTGCACATGGATTAAAAAACGAATCGAACGAACGGCGAAACGCCTGCTCTTAGGGGCCGAAGATCGAGGATTGCAGTTTGTAAATATATGTAGAGTAAAACACGAAGCTAAAAATGTATATCTATTGTTATATATCATTTTTCCCTTATAAAAAATGAATAGCGAGGCAAAAAATTAGTAAAAAGTGAAGTGGGAAGAATCCATAATTTCCAGGATTCATGTGCACCCTCATATATCATGTAAAGAGAAAACGCCTGAACTTTAATATGATAAACTCACCGTCCACAGTGAATAACAATATACTTGCGCATTGTGACTGTTCTCAATCGATTAACTAAAGGTTAAACCGAGGCGTCTAGCTTTGTGCACATTTTTCTTTGCTTGGTTGCCTTCTTGGAAAATACACTGCCGGTGATGATGTCATTCCGCCAGATCGAATCTCTCCGTCGTACCATGAGCACTACAAAACCACCGAGCCGAAAAGATAGCACCACAGCCAGCTTTGGTTTAGATGATACCGCCTGTTCCAGGAAACCTAGACAAACATTCCATTTTTAATGCACATATAAATGGATATTTGCGGATAACAATTCCGTTATTATTAATTTGTAACATTGTTTTCTAAACGTATGATCTAAAGCTTCTCAAATTTTCTTTTTTGTAAATGGAAAAGAAAACTTAGATATTGTAAAATAAGTAGCAACATTCATTTATAATAATGCGTTTTTCAAATATCTGAAATACACATGTGTATATCATGTAATTAGAAAGGTAAGAAGTGGGCTTGATAATAGTAGTTTTTTTTCCATTATTATTAATCCCCCTACTCTAGAATATTATTGTGAAAACCTACTGTGTACACCAGACATAGATCAATGGATTTATTGACTCCTCAGAGATCACTTTTCCGCGTCAGCTCTTTTTTATTGATACATTAATCCCATGTGCTATCAGGCTTATGCGTCGTCTCATCCGCTGACACATGTGATAATTTATACGGATTCCACTATTGTAATGTTTACACTCCATCAAACGCCAGGGTATGGAGTCGAATCCGCGTGATGGAGAGAAGCATCGTATTATCGCTTACTAATTGCTTTCAAAGCCGGGCTCTTGGTTTGCGAGATTTTAAAAGTTATGTTATGATTTAGCCGTTAATTAGTTAATTCTCTTAGCGTGGGGACTGTTTATTGGCATCAAAATCTGACGTTTGTCGGCGTCAGAATCTGAAATAGTTAAAAAAATGTTTGTGGCCGTAGACCCATTAAATTATCCTCGTGACATCGCAATTAAGGCTCTGACACAAAGACGTCCATTTTTAAATACATTTATTCTAATACGATCACTAGATTTCGCCAGCGAAAAAAACTAGTTTTAGTAGCCACTCGAAAAATTCGTCTCAATTTCATGACACCCGAGTTTTTCGATACTTGTTTTACACAGCTGGCCGTGTACATAAAATGGTGGTCAGTATGGCCGGGTCTGTGGCGAAGAGAGTTGGGCAGACTGGTCATACCGGGTACCATAAAATAGGTCTAGGTATTTAACCGAGTCGGAAAGAGCTAATTAAGATATTTTATATGAGGATTTAAATTAAAAATGTTTTTTACAAAAATATTTCAGCATTGTCGGAGTTAACTGCTAATTTTACTCACTTTAGTATTAATCCTTATTCCGCTATAGTAATTTATTTAAATTTTCACCCACCTGAAGTTGTGTCTCGCTACCGCGACCCACTACTTCAAGTGGCTAAAAACTACTCATATTTGTTTAATTTGAGCACAAATATTTGCAAATCTCGATGTTTAGACACACATTTCATTCCCAATAACAGTGATTTAGTCGACTAATAAAACAGATATAAGGGTTGATTATTTTTAATTTATATATCCATCTTTTAACATCTGAAATATTGCCACCACGAATCTGTCGTAATAAAAGACATTTCTTTAGCACTGTTATGACATTTCGCAGATAGTAAAATATCTGCGAAATGTAACTTCCAGGCCATTTACTGATCAATTATCTGATCACATAGCCACTGCTAATAATGATGATGAACTCACGCACCAACGGCTGCCACACTATCTTTGTCTCGGCAGTCAGGCATTTCTTTGTGTTGAAAGAAATAAGTTTTATTTCCTTTTTCTGTTTTGTCTCATCAGACAATATCTTCCAAAAAATAAGCATAAGAAGCCATGAAAACACCAACATCGGCCCTTTGAAATGAAATGAAATGAATGTGGTTTATATAAAGCCACCTTTGTGCACATTTATGCGACACTTGGCCAGGAGAACATCCTGAGGACGATGAAATGAATGAGATGACACTGCCCTCCAGACACAGGATTCGAAATTCGAGCCCTGGCGATCTGGGGCCGAGCACACCATCAATCTCGGTCACGGACGCTCTCCACAATATTGAATCTTTTCGAGTGTGCGGGTAAGAAACATTTTTGTTTCTTTGAAACTGGAAGGTCAGAGTGGGGTTCGAGCCCGCGATCGCCGACTTTGCAAGAAGGCAGCTTTAACCACTGCGCCAGGGCCCTTAGAACACTCATGTCCACCTTAGTATAAAATTCCTGCGTTTTTCCGAGGAAAACATGAAAAATTTTGGACACCGAGATTCGTGACTTGAGGTTTCATTAATCCAATTAATGTTTAATTAGGCTGTGAATCGTGGTGGCGATACACAAATGCAAGTGAATAAAACTAGCTCCAATCTCTTGGGTTAAGCATCTACACAAATAGTCAGCAGACAGGAGATATTGATGTAACTAATATTGTATAAATTTTGGGCCAGCATCGTAGATGATGTACCAGCATTAAAACAGTACTGTATCAAGATCTCGTTTTTGATGGGTAGAACCTTTTAGAAACCTTTTCTAGCTGTGTATACATTTTTCCATTTTAATGCCGCAATGTCTACATAGACTCACCGTCTAGTCGTTAATAAATATAATCTATCTCCTTTATTCAGACTCCATATTCCCTCCTACTGTAAACACGTGATGGCTAACAGACGGAGGGACGAGTGGACGCGTCGCGTGACGGCAATATTTTTCAGAAAAGCAAAATAAAAATAGTCGTACAATCTACACGAGCCGGCGGATGTAATTTATCTTGATTTAAGGTTTTATAACGGTCGGTTTTAGCTCCCTTGTAGAGACATCGTAGTTGTAAATATTAAATAAGGAAGGCAGAATGTTTTTTGTACCGCTAAGTTAATCCTTTTTCTATCACATGTACCTTCCTAGCAAACGCGATAATGTGAGCCGATGTTTGGTCAATGTTGATCCACCATCAACGACGCTGGCCCAACATTGACCAAACATTGGCTCATTATCTTGTGGTATATACCCAGTAAACACAACAACATTTGTATAACATTTATACAATGTTGGACCAACCTCGAAAACGTTAGACAGACGTTGTACAAGTGTTATATAAATGTTTTGTGTTTACTGGGTAGGTAAGCACAACACACCGGACGTTTAAGCAATGTCGGTTTGATGTTGGTCCACAGGCTGTGACGCTTGCCCAACATTGGTAGGCGGGGGCCCTAGGGTAGTGGTTAGCACCGCTGCCTTTCACGCCAGAGTTCGAAGTTCGGTTCCCTGTCTCGGCGGTTTAAAAGAAACAAAATGTTTCTTCCCCATGTTTGGAGAGAGTGTGGCTTTCACCAGGATCCACGGTCTAATGTTCTTATTATAGATACCGTGGGCCACCCGTAACCCACCTGCCCCCCATGGATTTTTCACGGTGGTTATTTTTAAAGTCTCTGAATATGGACGTATTGAATTCCGGTTGTTTTCTTTCAAGCTAATTGTGACATTACGCTATTAGTCTGTGACATTTGCAAATACGCTGTATGGTATAGACGTGTTTCTACAAAATCCGAGAATTGTTTTTCATTCAAAATTCCCAAAGAATCGTATTCCATTTTCACCAATAACGTCATTTAATCATGTTATGTTTTATTAAAATAACGGTGTGTGAATGGGAGTTCAGTAACATAAGTTTGCGTTAAGGAAAACCGGGGTCAGTCGGAACCCTTTTCACAAAAAACAGCCTGCCAATCAGTATATTTTATTTAAAGAGTCCACAATTGCATGGAAAAAGAGACTGTTATTTGTTACAAATATTCACACGGCATCACATGAAAAATCGATAAGCCCTGCAAAAATGTTAAACCATAGTTTCACTATTTCAACAAAACCCAGCTACGGGGTTGGTTGAAGCAGGGATTGAGGTTACTTGGAACACCTAAAGCAGGCAGTTATTGTCAGTATGTAGGGCCACTCCCAAATGATAAAAGTGACTTGGGGTTGGTCGGAACACAACGGAGTTAGTTGGCACGTAGCTAGAAAGTAGTGGCCAGAGTGTTCCAACAAACCTCTCCAATGGTATTTCAACCAGCCCAGTAGGGCTATGTGCCACCAACATGCTGACCACACGCCACTTACTCGACACACACCCTCTCAAATTTTACAATTTATGGTTGAAAAATGGGTCTATTTGTATAGATAACACAGCCAAATTCATCAGTAAATTAGTACTCAGATGTTCATATATTCACTACACTGCAAATTTTACTCAGACTCAGAAAAATTAACAAACCTTGCTGATGTTTCCAATTTTGCAGATCAAAATGGCGAGAATGCTTTGCGCAAAACCATTCATTGGGTTGCAACCCACAAGACAGAAATACTGTTGGCACAAAGTAATGAGCCATGTTTCAAAATACCTCGTGTTCCGACTAACCCCGGTCTCCCCTGATCTTTAAAATTTGCATTTTCCCATTCTAAATACGATAAACTTTGCTGCCAAATTCAGCTTTTATTCATCTAACTAGCGTACAAATGGCTGCAAAAATGACGATTTGTGGCAATTTGTTGCCTCTGGGAAATGTTGGTAACATAATTTATTGTATTGATCCAGAATTCCAGATAGCACCAATTTTACATTATGCACTACATGACAAATCAATTTGTTTTGCCCCTCAAGGTATGGCTCACAGAAATCCATGTTGCCAAAGCATTTTTTTGTTCTGCTAAAATAGCGTGAGCTGTTTTCCCTTAATTGGATGCCCAGCCTACGCAGTGCTGCATAGTTTATGTGATACTATTGAAAAAAAAAAAAAAAGCTGCCAAATTCAGTTTTTATTCATCTAACTAGCGTACAAATGGCTGCAAAAATGACGATTTGTGGCAATTTGTTGCCTCTGGGAAATGTTAGTAAAATAATTTATTTTTTGATCCAGAATTCCAGATAGCACCAATTTTACATTATGCACTACATGACAAATCAATTTGTTTTGCCCCTCAAGGTATGGCTCACAGAAATCCATGTTGCCAAAGCATGTTTTTGTTCTGCTAAAATAGCGTGAGCTGTTTTCCCTTAATTGGATGCCCAGCCTACGCAGTGCTGCATAGTTTATGTGATACTATTGAAATAAAAAAATAATCTCCCAAAATGGCCGAAGTATGGTATTCTACCCATTAAATTCAAATACAACTGAATGACGATGTTGATTGGCTGATATCCCCATGTGACATGCTGAGCCACTTCCACCATGTTTCAACTCAGCTATTAAACAATAATGATCACGTACAACATAAAGGGTACCCTGTAAAGTCAACTAAACATGAATAATTTGACTTTTGTTGACTTCTATATAATCAGGTCAACTGAACTTCTTTTATTCAATCTATAACACAAACAAAGATTGGTTTATTCCCGTGTGATATTCTAGTTCTATTTTTATTAGGTTGAGTGAAGCATGTTCTTGTGAAAATTAAAGTATAATACCAAACACGATTAAAACCATTCTTATTATTTTCAAGTGAAGCGACACTGGCTCACAAAAGAATTTATTCTGAACGACATCACTGATTTTATGCAAGTTGGCATTGGCAGACGTTATCAGGTTATCAAGAGATCCATTTAGATGATCAGGATAAGGACAATTGTCAGGATTGGTGTATAGGTTGTATAGGTCTACGATTATCGTGCTGTAAATCAGATTGGTCATCAAGTCATATACATGAACAAAAAGGAAAGAAAACAAGTCCAGGGAATGTGTTTGCTACGGTAATGGATAGTGCAATGCTAGTTAAGTGATCAATGATTACTATAATGAATATAATTATTGTCTGGATCATTGTGAATGATGACATCAGGCTGAGTCATCACATGCAGGTGAATAATGCAGCTCCATATGCTGACATGGCAATTTTGAAAAACAAATTTATATGAAGTTGTATAGCCTACTGGACTGGACTAAAAGTGTAAAAGAATCATCAAAAAATTCAAATGCACTGAAAAAGATTAGACTGGTTGTATTTCTAAATCGTATATTGACATACATTATACGACAAATACCCACAGTCTTAGACCGTGGGTTTCGAGACACCTCAAAGCCACTGGCGTTAATCCAGGGTACTTCGAAAGGCACCGACGTTAATTGATGTGTGGAAGTGAGGGATTGAACGATTCTCCTGCAGCCTGCAGTCTGTCCAATGCTGACGACTTCAACATGTGGCCTAATGCGATGCTAACATTCAATCACCCACTAGGTGTACAAATAGTTTGGTTTGGTTTCTCTTATCTGTATTCTTTAAAATGTTGATAAAAATGTGTTTTTTAAAATCTAAAAAATTTGAAAATATTGGAATCATGATCTGCTGGATATACTAGAGGGATATACTACTTCATACAAAACTAAATACCATAATTGATGTCATCCCACGGAGCACCTTTAATTACACTAGAAAGGAGCTCATAATACTGTAGACCTGGTAATATTCGCGAGGCTTTAATTTTCGCGAATTTCGCGAGGAAATCAACAATCTCGCGAAAATTATTATTATAATAGCTCAACTAAAGAAATTCGTGAATTCTAAACTTTGTGAAAAATTACAAAATCAGAAATTTGCGAAAAATTAAACACGCCAAAACTACCAGATCTGCAGTATTTACCCCCTTTCTTGTGTAATTGAACCACTGTGTGTAACAATGACTCATTGCGATATAATGACAGATGTTACCTGCTGGTAGGTGACGACGAAAACCATCAGATCAACAAATAAACAGGTAACAGTCATATAATGGCGTTTTCACGTTCCCTCGTGACATAACACACCAAGCATAAGACGCTGCGCCAATGTTAGGTTGATCAGCATTAGAGATCGAGGGCCAACATTTAACTTCACGCTCCAAGGGTGCACAAAATACAAGACATGAAACTGGGCTCTCATCGCAGGCATCGGAATAACTTGTTTTTAGAATTGGAGCCACATTCAAAAAGGATTTTTTTCTGATTTCTTCAGAGCAAGCACAAATTATCAGGAATATAGCTGAAGCAAGCAAGGCTTTATGTAAAAAAAATGAGTTATATTCGGGCGGAATTGCAAATAATTAGGCTTCGAATGCATTTTGCACATTCTTATATGTTAATAACATTTGAAGCCCTGCTTTATGTACACGAATTCACATGAATAGTTTTGTTCTTTGGCTTGAATCTACGTAAGTTGTATCTGATTTGCTCAATGCTAGGATATTTCACTCAGTTTTTTGCCCCTTAGTGCTAAAAAAGTATGAAACTGTTGAACCACTGACATGCTAAGATCCTAATTATGTTCATATGAGCATGACCAAGAACCTACGTATTGACATGTTCATCGATAAAATAAAGTTTCATATTAATTAACACCTCTGATTTGGAACAATTTAACTTGTTAACCTGGTTCCATATTCTAATACAAGTTACGATATATTGTAGGCTTGACCATCTGGACCAATCAGAAGCCTACGATTTATCGTAACTTGTACGAGAATACGGGACAGGTGTTAACCATGTTTTGGCTCACTTTCACTTCCACGAAACAAGTTCAAATTACGTCTTTATCAAAAATTCCCCCCCCCCCCATCGTCTCCAAATTGTATCATAGTTTTTTTTAATATAATTTTCTAGCTTGTTATCTATATTAACTCATAACACCTAACCATTGCAAGAGCGTTAGGACCACGAGTATAGTTTGTTTTGATAAGGACTTGGCATGCTAAATCAACCGTACTTTTTCTTGCTGGAACCTACTGAAATACATTGTTGTTGCGGAGATATTAAAGCAGCTCCTTGGGATGACATCAATTTTTGTTTTCAATTCCGTACTGAAGTAGTGTATCCCACGGATCATGTTTTTATTTTTTTCTGAATTTTCATATTTTTAGAAATATTTTTGATCAACATTTCTATGAAACCAGAAGTAACCCAAACAAACTATTTGTATACCTGAAGGACGATTGAATGTTTTCACAGCATTGGGCCACATGCTGATGGCATCGGCCCAGCGTTGGGTAGACAATCAGTGCTGCAGGTGTGTCCTCCCGTGTCCCGGCTATAAGACACCAATTAGCAGCGACTGCTCTGATTTTACCGTCTGTTACGTGGGAAAATGTGATGTGAAGTGCTGAATATTGCTGACTTGTTTTCTTTACATGGCAATATACGACCTGGAAATACAACTATTTCACTCTTTTTCGGTGCTTTAAAATTGTTTTTTGACTTTTTCGTATTTTCAGTTAAGATCAGTAGGCTATATAGCTTCATATAAATTAAATTTTCAAAATTGACAACATTGAAAATGTCTCATCCCAAGGGGTCCCTTTAAATCCAGAAATGTAAAACGATTACACCATGGTATATATGAGGGTGTACATGGATTAAAAAACGAATCGAACGAACGGCGAAACGCCTGTTCTTATAGGGGCCGAAGATCGGGGATTGCAGTTTGTTGATATATGTAGTGTAAAAAACGCAGCTAAATAGGTATATCTATTGTTATATATAATTTTTCCGTTATAAAAAGTGAATAGTAAGGCAAAAATATGGGTAAAAAGTGAAGTGGGAAGAATCCATCATTTCCAGGACACATGTGCACTCTTATATTATATCATGTGAAGAGAAAACGCCTGAACTTTAATATGTTAAACCGTGCACAGTGAATAACAATATACTTGCGCATTGTGACTGTTCTCAATCGATTAACTAAAGGTTAAACCGAGGCGTCTAGCTTTGTGCACATTTTTCTTTGCTTGGTTGCCTTCTTGGAAAATACACTGACGGTGATGATGTCATTCCGCCAGATCAAATCTCTCCGTCGTACCATGAGCACTACAAAACCACCGAGCCGAAAAGATAGCACCACAGCCAGCTTTGGTTTAGATGATACCGGCTGTTCCTGGAAACCTAGACAAACATTCCATTTGTAATGTACATATAAATGGATATTTGCGGATAACAATTGTTATCCGCAAATATCCATTTATTTGTACATTATTTATTATTATTTTTTTGTCACAAACATTGTTTTCTAAGCGTGTGATCTAAAGCTTCTCAATTTTTTTTGTCCAAATAGAAAACAAAACATATATTGTAAAATAAGTAGTAACATTTATTTATATTATTGCGTTTTTCAAATATCTGAAATACATATGTGTATTTCATGTAATTAGAAAAGTAAGGAGAGGGGTTGATATTAGTAGCTTTTTCCATGATTATTAATTTCCCAGCTCTGGCATTTTTAAAACCTACTGTGTACACCAGACAGAGATCAAATGATTAATTGACACCTCAGAAATCACTTTTCCGCGTCAGCTCTTTCTTATTGACACATTAATCCCATGTGCTATCAGGCTTATGCATCGTCTCATCCGCTGACACATGTGATAATTTATACGGATTCCACTATTGCAATGTTTACCCTCCATCAGACGCCGGGGTTAGTAGTCGCTGGATGGAGAGTAGCATCGTATTATCGCTTACTAATTGCTTTCAAAGCCGGGCTCTTGGTTTGCGAAATTTTAAAAGTTATGTTATGATTTAGCTGTTAATTAGTTAATTCTCTTAGCATGGGGACCGTTTATTGGCATCAAAATCTGTCGTTTGTCGACATCAGAATCTGAAATAGTTAAAAAAATGTTAGTGGCCGTAGACCCATAAAGTTATCCTCATGACATCGCAATTAAGGCTCTGACACAAAGACGTCCATTTTTAAATACATTTATTCTAATACGATCACTGGATTTCGCCAGCGAAAAAAACTAGTTTTAGTAGCCACTCGAAAAATTCGTCTCAATTTCATGACACCCGAGTTTTTCGATAGTTGTTTTACACAGCTGGACGTGTACATAAAATGGCGGTCAGTATGGCCGGGTCTGTGGCGAAGAGAGTTGGGCAGACTGGTCATACCGGGTACCATAAAATAGGTCTAGGTATTTAACTGAATCGGAAAGAGCTAATTCAGATATTTAATATGCGGATTTAAATTGAAAATGGTTTATACAAAAATATTTCAGCGTTGTCAGGGTTAACTGCTAATTTTACTCTCTTTAGTATTAACTCTTTTCCCGTTAAGTTATTTTATTTAAATTTTCACCCACTTGAAGTTGTGTCTCGTTATCGCGACCCATAACTTCAAGTGGCTGAAAACTACTCATTTTTGTTTAATTTGAGCGCAAATAATTACAAATCTTGATATTTAGACACACATTTCATTCCCAATAAGAGTGCTTTAGTCGACCAATAAAACAGATATAAGGATTGAATTTTTATTTATTTATACATGTATATCCATCTTTTAACATCCGAAATATTGCCACCACGAATCTGCCGTAATAAAATACATTTCTTTTGCACTGTTATGACATTTCGCAGATAGTAGAATATAACGTGACTTCCAGGCCATTTACTGATAAATTATCTGATCACAGAGCCACTGTTGATAATGATGATGAGCTCATGCACCAACGGCTGCCACACTATCTTTGTCTCGGCAGTCAGGCATTTCTTTATGTTGAAAGAAATAAGTTTTATTCCCTTTTTCTGTTCCTCTCATCAGACGATATCTTCCAAAAAATGTAACAATTATCAATAAATATTGTAAGTGAATAAATATCAAGTTATATTTTTTCTCTTCAGAAGGTACATGTTGAACACTAAAAAACTTCACATATATATAATCAATCGTGTGTTGACAATAGTTTACAGAAATAATGGTTCGAAGACATAATTCAGTTAAGCAATAGTATTATGGTTAATCTATCGTATTATATTGGTGGGATAGATTTAATTACTGCCCAAAAGTGGCATCGGGGTTAGTATCAGTGTTTAATTTATAATTAATACTTTATGTCACATTTGAATGAAATAGGACGAACACAATCAATTTGATTCTACATATTACTATCGACATTACACAATGAACCAATGAATATATAAATAAATAAATGAGTGAATGAATGAATGAATGAATGAATAAATAAATGGACCAATGAATAAGTAATGCAAAACAATTGCTTTATAGTTTCTTTTTTTATTATTTATTTAAATATATTAACAATGTAATATACATTTTTAAATATGAGACCTCTTATGCATTCAATAACACAAAACAAATTTACAAAATAAAATTGTAAAAGAATTATAGATATTGTATACTGTAGATCTGGTAATATTCGCGTGTTTAAATTTTCGCGAATTTTTAATTTTGGGACTTTACACAAAATTTAGAATTCGCGAATTTCTTTTTTTTTTAGTAGCGGTATCACAATTTTTTTTTTCGCTTGATTCTTGAATTTGCGAATTTGTCCTCCTCGTGAAATTCGCGAAAATTAAAAACTCGCGAATATTACCAGATCTACAGTAATTATGTATATAGTTTAAAAATATATACCACAGCTATACAGCATCCCTAATATTCTCATTATTTAAAGTGATCTAAATTTCACCACTGTGAAGTAAAATTTCACAACTATTAAAGTCTAGGTGTATTTGGAGGACGGACCCCTACCCAGCCTCAGTGTGTACTGCGCATATGAGACAAAACCATGTTATCTCCCCCTTTTTAAGCAATATTTATTGCACAAAGTGGTATAATTCATAAATATTTAATGGTCATAAAAAATATTTTAAAAATACTGTTGATAACGGAGAAGAGGAAGATTTAAAAACACTTGTTCTACGACAAAATTTGTCCGTGCACTCTGAATTTCTTAGATTATATCACTATCCACGTCTCATTTTTCCCGAAATTTCTTGGTTTCTTATAAACATTTTGTTTAAACTTGTTATTCTGATACTTTTTTTAAATCATGGTATTACAGTTTTGAGCTTATAATACGTCATCCGAAATAAATTTTGAAAAAATAACATACGAGTATGTTAGCGAACTAATGAGAGGATATTATTATAGTAATTGCAATAGTTTATTTAAACAAATCTACCATGTAATCATAGTTATTTAAAGACAGACAGAGAACACATATGAATATAAAAAGAATGAAAAACACAAAGGAAGACAGGTGATGACGGAAAGTAAAATATAATAAATTAAAAAATTATCATAGGCTCGTTAATAAGCAAAGCAGGCACTCACAAATTAGGAAATAGACAAACGCAAATTAACCAAAGTGATGGCAAGCGTATACTATTATGGCATGTTTAGCTCTGAAATTTTACACCTGGCAATGCCCAATAATAAACATTCTATAATTATTCTATAATTACGATCACGCCATTCAATGTTTGTTCAAAGTAGAATCGATATTGACTCAGGGGATCATATATGTAAAATAACGATTATCTTAACTTGCTGACATTTCCATTGGAAAAGTTAAGATGATCTTAACGTATCTAATGGAAACGAGAGAAATGTGAGATAATCCTAATTTCGAGAGTTTTGTGGGGATGGAACCAGGTAGCAGTGTCTAAATTGCTAGTTTTATATGTCATATAATATTTTTTACAATTTTCAGTTAAATGAAATGAAAAAAAAAAGTTGATCCACATTACTTACACGATTAAATAACACCAGTCGCAATTTTCTTTCCCTTCAGGTTTTATAATCAACATAAAATAATGTTTTAGGTGTCTCGGCCAAAGACATTGTCATTAATATTGCGATAAACATAACATGTTTGAGATGCTGGACTGTCACGCAGATTTTAATGGCTCCCTAATGGTAAGTCATCCACGTGCTTCTGAACAATCAGCAAATAATGTGATATAATGTGCAGTACACACACGGGGAATAATACAGCTCAATTATTCGCAGCTGAGTGACTACAGCACTTTGAGTTATGTGATGTGAAACGGTATTACAATTTTTTTTTTCTAAGTATACTTTACTATTAGGGTAGCGAAGCTGATTAAACCTTCAAATGTTTTCACCCACTTGAAGTTGTGTCTCTCAACCGCAACCCACAGATTCAAGTGAGTGAAAACTACTTTAGTCCAGCAGATTTGTGACGAAAAGGCTCAGCTAGTGATAAAAGTACCAAAATTTGCATATTGATAGTTCATTATATATCAAAACATATTAGCTATGGACCCAATCTCAATTTCCATTTTTTCAGAATTGGCGGCCATTTTCCAATATGGCCGCCAAATTTTACAATTTTGACATCAGTTCTGGTCTTGTGGTAACAATATCGGAATACAAATCCAATAAATCATTCCTATGAGCCCATAAAATCAAAGTAGTGATGTCAAAAATTATTAGAATTAAAAATATAACACCAAATTATGTTTAGTTAATGAAAAATAGTGAAAATGCCTTCAAAATAGTTTCCGCGGAGACGCAATATTTACCGGTTAGTTTTAAAATTAAAAAAGTCACACAAATTTATAACTACAGTAAAACATTTAGTTCAAAAAGAACTATTTTATTATTTCTATCTAGGTACACAAAACATTCCTATGATATTCTGTCTAAAAAGTTTATTGAAGACTCAGTTCCAATAACAACTACCCCTGAGACTTTAAAAAAGGCAGGAATACTTGCTGAGAATATTCATGAAATGTTTTCACTGCACGAGGTCTTAGCATATTGACAATGACAGCACCATCTAACAGTAACATATCAACATATGGTCTGTCATTTTGTGAAGGAGACACTTTCTCTAAACATTATAATATATCTGATTTATTTCCTGTACGTATGTCACCATAGGTCGAGAGCAATGGAGGGAAATCTTGGTTTTCGTGACTGAAGAAAGTATCCACATTACCGTCACGAGCTTGACAAGACACATACTGTAGACAGAACAGTGACACATTCTGTTTTTTTAGTTACAAAAATTGCCCTTCTTGAAATCAGCTGCTACACTCTTTGAGCGACATTATGTCGCGTATATGCACAGGCAACCAGCGAGCATAATTAGTGCGAACATCAAAGGAGCTATGTTCTGCAGTACCTGGATGTACAAGTGAAAGTCCCCTTCTCTTAATGATATGATGAACACAAGAACTGATAACTGAATCTCGAGTGCCAGACTTCAGAATTTAAATTGTGGATATTCGTCTTCTTTCAGTTGTCACCAGTCGTCAAAATTATCAGCAAGATCATTATGTTCTTCAACATATATTGAGTAAGCCTTTTGCAACAGTGTGTAAAGTGCTGCAGCTGTGACCTGGTGTGCATGTCTTGTTCTGGATACATGCGACGCCTTTAAAAAGAATCAGCCTTTCCAGGAGTTGCTATGTCATCTTGAACAAGAGCTGCTGTCCATCCACTGCTGTCCAACCATTTTCCAAGTACTTTCCAGGCAGCCATTTCTATATGAAGCCCGCCGAGCATGATAACATATAAATCCCTCCATTACTGTTAGGACTGATCCATTGTATTTTCTTCGTTATGTCAAACAATGGCTGATCACATGCCATGACCGGAGTATGTCCAGTACTGGACATCCATTGAATGACGGGACATGGCTGGTGATGCAGCTTGCTCTTCAAACAGAGAAAACAATGATGAAATAGCAATGGTTTAATTCACTGGTGCCTTTCTCGTGATGTGCATGGAAGGCAGACCATGATAGATTTATATCATCTGAATCACTATCTAGGCAGAATTCATGTACTTGATCCAGCCATCTGAAACAAATATGTAACACCTAGGAAAAGCCTAATATAATCAACAGAACGCCTACATAAAGGCATAATGTATGGAAAATTGTATTTCTGTGGAACTTTGGCTTTATTCTTGGGCAGAACCAGTGGTGAAACATTTGTGTACTCTTCTCGAAATGGCACTTTTCTTAGTGAAACGAGCAAACATGTGATTCAATTATCCTTGCCTTATCCGGGATTTGTGTGGCATGGATGCTGGAATAAAGATATTGCTGTTCCATGAAGACCTCCTGATTTTGATGATGGGCTATGATCTATATTATCATATGCAGCTGTTGTAAAAACTCCATGTCGGAGTTGACGAGGACAGACTACACCTTCTGATTTGTAAAGTTCTGACACATCTTTTCCCATATCAGCTGATATGCTCAAAACATATGACAGTATCATGTCATAAAATGATATGATACTGATAATCCAAGGTCGTAGAATTTATCAACCAAGCTACGTTTGCGGGTTTCACCATGTAGCAACAGCCCCACATATATTGGAAGAGGTGGCTCTCTCATAGTGTTGTGGTATGTTCCTGTTGCTTGCTTGCGATGACGAAAAGTGCTGTTATAGAAAATACACTGATCAACACTAAAAACGGCTTGAATCTCAAACGAATTATTTGTCTGTGTTTGAATGTTTGATCCTCCGAGTACCATTCCCACTAATGATCTCAAAGATTGAGGGGTGCTTTCCTGCTGACAATTATTTTCCAATGACTTCTGAAACTTCGACTCCGTACTAAACATGTCCCGTCGAACAATCTTCGCGGCCTTTGACAAAATCCAAGCTTCGTCATCAAAATCGCGTTCATATGCTTGTCGTAAGGCGGCTCCCACGTCTTTGCTGAATGCGAGGAGAACATTTCTACCTTCTCTGTAAGCTTGACGATCTTGTTGATATGCTAGAATTCGTGTTTTTAAGTGAGTGTTATTAAAACGATCCGAAACATCAGCTCCAATCAGTCTTTGACGAGTTTTATATAGTCTTGCTAATTCTGCTAATCTAAATACGGGAGCTGCGTCACTTTCGATATGTGTATCCTTCATGTAAGCAATCAGCTCAGCCAAAGCGATTGTGACCTTCAATCCGTTGTTGGCCTTGATTCTTATCTTTGTCTATGTTTTGCTCTGGCTCTATTGTACAATGCAACGAGACAAGCTCGATGATAGACTACATTTTGTGAGATCATGTCACCAGCAGCAAGTTTAATTGCTAATAGAACAGTGTCTTGTAGCTTTTTGGTGTCAGGAGAGGCGTAAATGTCGCTGATTTTCCGTTTTTGCTACTTAGAAATCTATCTATCCAGCTTTCTGGAATACTTATGCCATTTGGTTTGATTATCAACAAGTGTTGAGGCTATTCCTTTGCCTTCGTCAAAAAACGCCATATTCAATGGCATTGGTAGAGACCATATCTATTCAAATTCTTGAATTGCTGAAGCTGCTTTTCATGTCTTTAGTGGATCTATATCCGAACGCTTTATCCCCAAAGGCTGCTGCAGAGCCCCGTCTTTATTATCTTGACAAAAGATACACTGATCCCAATCCACAGATCCATTGATTGTGACTTTTGTGACTGGTCTACAGACACTTTTTGACAAATGTAATAATGTAGTTATTAATAAGAAATTAATTTTGCAAGAGAAATACTTGATGTAAAATATTTTTATGTATTTCAAAGTTGGTTGAATATATACAAATAAGTCAAAAGGCAGTTACTGCTTTTTCGCCAATCGATGCTGAAAATGGCGGCCATTTTGGATTGCACAATGTTTAATCAAAAATTTATTAAAATTGTATTGTTATTTATTTAAATAGATTTATTGTAAGGTGAATCACGGTCAAACAAAGTGTGTCTATTACCTGATTACAGCAGATAACATTGTTTTAATAATCATTAAAATATCATTATTTTTATTGAAGTGGTCGCCATCTTGAAAATAGCGGCCATCTTGGATTCCACCATTTTGACCATTTGTCTACATGTATTTGTATGTGTCCCTGTGCAGCTTTATACATTCAATTTTAATTTATTTTTAATGATCAGAATAGAATTTTGTAAAAAAAATTTAAATTGGCCGCCATCTTGAAAATGACGGCCATCTTGGATTTGTTCAACTTGGGTCCATAGCTAATTTCAAAGAGTATCATCTCAGCTAACTTTCTGGAAATTTTGGGGCTTTTATCACTATCTGAGCCTTTCGTCTGATTTTTGTCACAAATCTGCTGGACTACTTACACATGAACAATTTGAAGCACAGCATATGCAAATCTATCATTTTTTAAAGCTCATTTGTTATTTGCTAATGCCACCAGGTCGAGCGTATATTAAAACCATACGTTAAATATCAAAAATCAATAATTCGCTTCTAGTCTGTCGAAAATGATATAAATAATTTTTTTATTGTTTGATCTTGTATAAATTGCAGCCATCTTGGACTTTACCGTCGTTTTGAAAATGTCAAATGGCAAATGGCCAGCACATATTCATGGAAACCTTTTATTCGAAGAATAGCTGGCTTGGCTATCAGTCACACCATTATATGTGCCTGTAAGTCGTATGGATTAAAAGTCAGACCCGGGCACGGCGGATGTTTTTTATTGCTCTACAAAATCATGTAGATTTAAGTTTTCAAGCGCTAAATTAAATAATTAAAACTCTTAACCATTTGAAGTGAGTGAAAATTACCCATATTTATTGAATTTGAGACCAACATTTGCAGATTTCTATGTTTAAAACACATTTCGTTCCCAATAGCCGATTTAGTCGGCTTATAGAATTAAAAACGAGATTTAAAAACAGTATAGTTGCGCTTAGCGGTGTAAGGGTTGACCTTTGTCCTGCTAGACCCGTATATATATACGGTTTCAAGCATGGTTTAACCCTTTAACCGCCAAATTATTCAATCTGAATTTTAACTCACTTGAAGTTGTGTCTCGCTGACGCAGTAGCAGCAGCACTAGCATCAGCACTAGCACCAGAACTAGAAACAACACTAGCAGCAGCACTAGCAGCAACACTAGCAGCAGCACTAGCAGCAACACTAGCAGCAGCACTAGCAGCAGCACTAGCAGCTGCACTAGCAGCGACACTAGCAGCAACACTAGCAGCAGCACTAGGAGGAGCACTAGCAGCAGCACTAGTAGCAGCACTAGCAGGAGCACTAACAGAAGCACTAGGAGCAACACCGGCAAAAGCAGCAGCACTAGCAGCAGCAGCAGCAGCAACAACACCAACACCAGCAGCAGTAGCAACATCAGCAACACCAGCACAAGCAACATCAGCAACAACACTAGCAGCAGCAGTAGCAGCAGCAGCATCAGCAGCACTAGCAACAGCAGCGACAACAGAGCTAGCAGCAGTAGCAGTACTAGCAAAAGCAGCAGCAGCACTAGCATCAGCACCACCATTAGCAGCAGCAGCAACAACATCAGCAACAGCAGTAGCAGCAGTAGCAGCACTAGCAGTTGAAGCTGCAGCACTAGCAACAGTAATCAGTAATGGCAGCAACACTAGCGACACTGGCAGCAAACCACAAGCAGCAGTACTAGTAGCAACAGGAGCAACTGTAGCACACTATTGTCCCACGGTGGAGGATCGTCTAAAAGGAAAGTTGCAAAACTTGCAAAAACAGCTCCAACAGAAGCAGCACCAGCAACAACAGCTCCAACAGCAGCAGCACTAGCAACAGCACTAGCAACAGCATAGCAGCAACAACACTAACATCAGCACTAGCAGCAGAAATTGCAAAAGCAGCTCCAACAGGAGCAGCACTACCAACAACAGCAGCAACACTAGCAGCAGAACTAGCAACAACAGCTCTAACAGCAGAAGGACTAACAGCATCACTAGCAGCAGCACTACCAACATCAGCTCCCACAGCACTAGCAACATCACTAGCAACAACAGCTCTAACATCAGAAGCACCAGCAACCGGTACCACTAGCAACAGAACTAGCATCAACAACTTCATCATGAGAAGCACTAGCAACAGCAACAGCGACAACAGTTTCAACAGCAGCAGCACTAGCAACAGCACTGGCAGCATTAGCAACAACGGCTCCAACAGGAGCAGTACTAGCAACAGAACTAGTAGCAGCACTATCAACAGCAGCTCCAACAGCAGCAGCACTAGCAACAGCACTAGCAGCAGCAGCTCCAACAACAACAGCACTAGCACCAGCACTAGCATCTGGTGTTTTCTTGCTGCGTGGACAAAGTCAATGTCACCCTTTAGGTTTCAGTACACATGTAACGCATATTGTTGTTGCATATATTCCTCAATTATTTCATACAGCTGAATTACAGCGTTTTTATCTGTGCTTATACTGTGTGTGAAATATAAATATAATATGTGTAGGCATATGTATATGATGGAGTGCATGTACTTTTATATCCCTCCAGATATATTTGAGATGTTTTGAAAAAGTGTTTAAATATAATGTAGTTTGATATCACACGTTGTGTTTCTATCTACACGGATACTATGGTTTGGCATAAGACGTCAGTACAGGGGCACCAGCTCCTCTGGGAGGTTTATGAACCTCTAGTGAAAGCTCAGCTGACAAACTCTGGCTACAACCATTGGTTTATCACTACAGAATAATATCCCCAGCTAAAGGGAAAGTCCGGTCATTTGGAGGCGGATTGGGGAGAGTATTGAGAGTGAAGGCAATGAGATAACACTCTGACTGGAAAATCACTCATTTACATAATAACTTGTTGGGTCGCCTAGTCTGTTCTTGCATGATGTGGCGTAAAAACCGGATTAACTCATTGAAGCTAGCAGGATAAAGCTTGCGTCACCACCATGTTCGTGAAGATTAACGTATTACCGTTTACTCTGGTCACACACGCCTGTACTATGTTAGTTTTTTTAGATGTAAAAATATTATTAACAATTTCGCTGGGGAAAGTACCGAAAAGCCATTTGCAAAATGGCCGCCATCACCGAATGTGAAATCTTATAATCAGTGCATACTGTCTTTCAAGTATGCCATAATAAAGTTATTGGTATCCACACTTCTGTGTTTTGTATAAAAAAACACAATTGCATATGTACAGAATGTATTTATCAATGCATTGTCCTGTAAAAATTCAAAATGGCCGTCAAATGTGCAAATTCGTGGCTTTTGCGTTGTCCACACTAAATACCCCAGATGTGGCTGGGGGTAAGGTTTCACCGAGGGGGAATATAAGCCACTATTATTTTTACATTGCTGGAATACTCAGGGGCCAGAATCAACCAGTTGATCAGGTAACTGCCGCTGCCGATGTAAAATATTTTGTGTGCTATAATTGACAAAATGCACAAGAGTGCTTTAAGTTGGTATTTTTACTATTAATTTTACCTCATTTTCATACCTTTTCAGAAAAAAAGTCAAATACTTTTCTCTCAGCTGATTTTTGAATGGTATAATGTTTATTTTTGATTCTAGAACTATTGTTGACTGAAAAGAAACCCGTTTAGAATAAAAAATAATGAGTTATGTGAATATATGACATGTTTTTTTAGACGTCAAATGTGCACGCTTTCCTTCAGGCTCGGGAAAATTCACCATGTTCACTGTATCTCTCATTTTTGTCGAATGAGTGGTCAAATTTTGCGCTATATCAATATATTGGATATCAATAGAAAGCTAATGGCACAGGCCTTCATATGGATGTAAAATATGTTGTGTCATTGACAAATGCACTAGATAACTTTAAGTTGGTATTTTACCTCGAATTTTACCTATTTTTCAGACTTTTTCAGTAAATAATCAAAATACTTTTCTCTCAGATTATTTTTGTGTATGGTATAAATGCTTAGTTTGGATTCAAACATGTTCTAGAACTATTGTTTACTTACAAAAAAACGAATACTGAGTTATGTGAAGATATTACATGCTTTTTCGGTTAGACTTAAAATGTGCTCGCTTTTCTTGTGGCTATATCAATTGATTTATTATCAATAGAAAGCTACTGATACAAAATGAAATGAATCTTTAGGCCACCTTTGTGCACATTTAGGCTAAACTGGGCTAGGAGAACCTCCTGAGGATGATGTGATGAATGAGATGACACTGTCCTCCAGACACAGGATTTGAAATTCAAGCCCTGGCGTTCTGAGGCCGAGCACTCTACCTCTCGGTCAGAGAGGCTCCCCACAAGTTTCACACTCGGATGGAGAAGAAACATTTTGTTTCTTTCAAACCGTCGAGACCGGGAACCGAACTCCGAACTCTAGCGTGAAAGGCAGCGGTGCTAACCACTACCCTAGGGCCCCCGCCCTACTGATACAAGCTTTCACATGGATGTGAAGTATGTTGTGTTCGATCATTGACAAAAGCACAAGAGAGCTTCACGTTGGTATTAATTTTACCTATTTGCCATACTATTTCAGTAAATAGTCAATATGCTGATTTTTGCATGTAATAAATGTTTAGTTTAAACATGTTCTAGGGCTATTGTAGAATTAATAAACAAATTTGGCATAACAAATAATGAGCTATTTTAACATATTACACACTTTTTTGGCAGGATGTAAAATGTGCCTCCTTTTCTTGTGGATCGGGAAAATTGACCAGTTGACCGTGTTTCACATTTTGCACATTGAATTCCCAAATTAAAAATGTACTAACACTTTAACATTGATACATAATATTTTTTTTTTGCTGAATACAACAAAGCGCTAAGTTTGTATTTTATTCCTCCATTTGAACAATTTCCAACGGTTTTTTAGTGAATACCAGCAATACTTTTCGCTCATGTTAATTTTATATGGTACATTGTATAAATGTTTGCAACTACAAACGTGATCTTGGCCACAGACAAAGTGATTACAACCACTCTAAAAGTCATCTCAGACTCTAGAAAATTATCCAAGCCACTACTAAAATGATGGAAGTGACCAAAGCCACACGAAAAGTCCTCCCCACTACAAAGGTGATCTTGGCCACTGAACAAGTGATCACAGCAACTGAAAATGTAATCTCAGTCACTACAATAGTTATATTGGCCATTGACGAAGTGATCACAGTCACTTTGAAAATTTATCTGAACCACTAGAAAGATGATCTTGACCACTGACAAACTGGTGTCAGTCACTGATAAAGTTATTTAGGCCACTACATAGTGATCTCGGCCATTGAAGAAGTGAGGACGGCGACTTTAAAAGTTATCTCAGCCACTACAAGAGTTTTCTTGGCTACTGAAGAAGTGATCACAGCCACTTCGAAAGTTATCCAAACCACTACTATTATGATCTTGATAACTGAGGAAGTGATCACAGTCACTCAAAAAGTTATCTCAGCCACAACAAAAATTATCTTGGACAATGAAGAAGTGATCACAGTAACTTTAAATGTTATCTCAGCCACTACAAAAGTTATATTGACCACTGAAAAAGAGATCACAGAAACTTTAAATATTATCACAGCCACTACAAAAGCTATATTGGCCAATGAGAAGTGATATCATTCACTTTAAAAGTTATCTCAGCCCCTACAAAGGTGATCTTGGCCATTAACAAACTGGTGTCAGTCACTGATAAAGTTATCTAAGCCACTACATAGTGATCTTGGCCAATAAAGAAGTGAGCACAGCGACTTTAAATGTTATTTAAGCCACTACAAAGTACTATTGGCCAACGAAGAAGTAATCACATCAACTTTAAAATATATCTTAGCCACTACAAAGGTGATCTTTCCCACTAAAAAACTGGTGTCAGCCACTGATAAATTACCTGAGCCACTACATAGCGATCTTGGCCACCGAAGAAGTGATCCAAAGTCTATTTAAAAATTAACTGACTAACTACACAAGTTATCTTCACCACTGAAGAAGTGATTGCAACCACTTAAAAACTCAGCCACTACAAATGTGATCTTGGTCACCTTAGAAGGGATGACGGCCACTTTAAAATTAATCTCAGCCACTGCAAAAGTCATCATGGCCACTGAAAAAAGTGTTTTATTTCCATCGTCAATATTTTCTGCTTGTCATATGACAAATACATGATTGACCAATATCGCCAATCACATCAACAAATAAAACAAAACGTGGCTGCAGTTGTTCCCATTAATCACTATATTTACATGAGCAGCAACCAAATGATCATCTATTATATAGCAAGAACAAATATAAATGTTATGCAGAACAGCCTATTATGGATGAGTCAATGACAAATGTAGCACAAGCATATAGGCCTTGGCCCAGAGAATTTCCAGTGGGCATTTAAATTTTAATTAACCAAATTTATTTACCCTAATTAGCCTTATTGACCCCCCCCCCCTAATTAGGGCCAATAAACCTCATCCATTGTAAAAACACCATAATTGTCTACGTGATAAGTAACGAGAAGGCTTCCGAGCGGATGCTGAGCGACAGGTTATCTAGCATTTACCAAGTCACGATGCCATTATTTATGTTCTAATGTTACACTGAGCCATATTTGTACTGGTGGGAGGAACTATGTTAAACAGCTTAACTGCACCACAGGTTTGTGAGCATTATGTCAGAAACGTAATAAACGACGGCCATTTTGGATTTTAGCTCAACAAATTTGAGAAATATCATGTTTGTATGCATGTGTACAATCATTTATGAGAAAGCGTCATTATTATCTGATCGTTGTTATTATTTAAATAAATAATACATCTATTAGTTGCATCAATTGTGTCAATGATTGCTATAATAAACAATGATTTTTTTCATATGATCTAATATAAAGAGTAGTATCGTGTGAATTGCGGAAACGTTGGTCACTATAATTATTTTAAAGATAAGTAAATATATCATAGAATAACATGTTTGCGTGACATGGTACCCCAACAATGGAAAGTAACACTCAGAGCAGTCAAGAAACCGTAAACCAATGTTAGCCTAATGCTGGTGCAGCGTCTGCGTTTACTGGGTATTATTAGTTGGTGTATAATATGCATGATATGCGTCTGGTCCAAGTATCGACAATGGTTCAGCTCACTCCCGGTATAATCATATCCATCTAATTGTGCTTCCATTAGGATATACCCCCTCCCCGTAGCCGGGACGTCGGTGACGGTGCTTTCCAGCAATGTGTGTAAACATGGGAAATGCACCTCCGCAAACAAGGCCAAAAAGCGCATTATTACACTCACCAGGAGGTTGTTATGCGGCACGAAAGCGTGGAATAATAGGCGTGTGTGCCACCAGAGATCACTGTTAAGCAGATGGGGTGAGAGGGGTAGCCGGTCAGGGAAATTATCATGAGCAGGGTAACACGCAAACATGTAACCAGTAACCATGACAACACGAGAAAGGGCGTCAGCAGCCGTACCTAACGTGGTTGTTTGAATTTCTACATAGCACATACATTACAACAACTTACAACCTGTTTCTTTTAATTATTATTCCTAGAAAAACTATAAAGTTGTGTTTATTTTATATCTGATGTATACGCACATGGGACATTTGAGATATGTCGCCGTTTTAAATTTGTTCTGGTATAAATTGATTGTGGTTGATGAGATAACATCTTTGTATTTCTGTGTAAACAAAAAAGGCCAATATTTGTTTTTTCTATACCGGCACATAATTATATTGTATATACTTGTATTCTATACTAGTATACACATATGAGATTTGGACTAAAGTTAGCATCCACTACTGACCAAGTCACAACCAAAACATGTTTAACATGGGTATGGTGTATGATAATTGTGCTTTATTGTGCTCAAAACTGACATCAAATTGAACGCGAAACTGACGATAAAACCACATATAAATAAATCAATAAAAATTTCATCATGTCAAATACCATTTTGTTGATGTGAATTGATATTTAATCAGTAGGAATTGTACATGTTTGGTCCCAAATTAGACAAATATGAGTAATGTCGACACACTTAAAGTTGTGGATCGCGGCAGTCTTGTGTTCAAATATTAAACGTTTATTACTGGTGGCTCAAAAAATATTCAACAAACTTTCCTTTTCCAACCACAAATTTAACCAATCGTATTTCCACGTGGGTTTGAAACAGGTGTGGCCATGGTGGAAAGTCACGTGCAAAGCTACTTTGATGTGATTTTAAATGACTTCAAGAACAAAATGTTACATATGATCAGACAATCTGATGATACGTACTCATTGGGTGACGTCAGATCAGTGGTTCACACGATCAGATTAAAATGATCAGACATAATCTTTTTTTTGTTCAGAGTAATTAAAAAAATCACATATTTAAACAATCTTATTTCCACGTGGATTTGAAACAGGTGTGGTCATGTTTTAAAGTCAAGTGCACAAATACTTTGATGTAATTAGAAATGACTTGAGATAATTCAAGAACAAATAGGAGCATGTTTGAAGTATCAGACAATTTGATGATACGCACCAATCAGATTTTGTGGTTCGCACTATCATATTTTACCTGAGCAGACATAATCTGATTTCTGATCAGAGAAAAATCTGATGTCTAAAATGTTTAGTTTACTTTTTTATTTCCATCACATTATGTCCTGTTTTCATATCGTCGTCTGTCGTGCTATACGGCAATGTGTGATCCAGAATGCTATCCTATCACTCACTCAATCTGACAGACAACCTGATCCTTTTAGTAGCGTTTTTATCAGAGATCCGTCATCCCTGTCTCTCCTGGATCCTCAGCCATCTAGATATGATCCATCTTTCTGATTGTCCAGTTTAACACTTGTGCTGCTGATCACGACTTTTGTATTTTTAACCAATTTTTTAGCCTATCAAATCACTGATATTGGGAACGAAATGTGTGTTTAAACATCAAGATTAGCAAATGCTAGATCTCAAAGTAAACAAATACGAGTAATTTTCACCCAGCTCCACTTGAAGTTGTGGGTCGCGGTAGCGGGACACAACTTCAGGTGGGTGAAAAATTAAATAAATTAATTTAGCAGGATGAGGATTAACCCTTGTCCTGTTGATTTTTTCTTGGTTTTTTTCATTTTTTTTCATTTAAAGCTTCCATTCTAACACAATTTCGTGTTTTACGTGACGAAAAAAATATGTTAATACAAAATAGCAATATCGCAAATGGAATGATATGACAAACTTACCATCTATCACAAACAGTTATATCATTTTCAATACATAACATTTGAAACCTCTAAAATACAGGTCCAGCAGGAGAGGGTCCAAACCTTAGGTATCAGAACCCGAGGCATCACAACAGATTGAACCCTTTGAGCCCTATAATAAGCAGGCCCAGCGGAGGTGATTATTAACCCGTAAACCGCTAAGAGCGACCATAGTCGTTTCAAATCTGTTTTATTCGGCTAATATTGGAACAGAAATAAGCGTTTAAACATAAAATTTGCAAATTCGGCTAATATTGGAACAGAAATAAGCGTTTAAACATAAAGATTTGCAAATATTTGGTTGGAGTAATTATTCTCCATTTGAAGTTGTGAGTCGCGATAGTGAAAATTTGAATTATTTAATTTAGCGCTTTAATGAGGATTAACTGGTACTGCGACTACGGCTGGTGGGGGGGGGGGGGGGGGTCATAATAATACATGTAATGATGTCAAGCTACTGATGGTCAAATCCATGCAATAATTCATGCCAATGCAATATAAAATAATTACTAATTATTTCCCATCTAATTAAAATGTTTTTATTCAGTTTCTGTTGGTGTTCTATAAACCCATTTTCCACCCAAACCCCCCCCCCCCCTCGGGGGAATTCTTTGAAATGGCAATTTTTCTAAAGAGTCAATGGTAACCAGCACCGATTACATAAATACGTGTTAATAATGTAGTAAATCGATCTTGTATAGATGAACTTTCAATTGCCGCTTTGAATGGATAACATATGGATTTTAAACCGGGATAAATTCATCACTTGACTCTTTAGAGAAAAATCAGTGAAACGCACAGCCTCCTCCATCAGAATCTGGCAGGTTTCGTAAGTGCGTCATTTCCCTGTAGAGATCCACTCTAAATCAATTTTTTCTCGATGCAGCGAAAACTGCTCAAGCCATGACACAGCATGATATGGCCATAATATACCTAAAATTGCTACCCCAGCAGCTAGGATGTCGCAAAGCGCTAAAATAAATTATTTAATTTTCCACGCATTATCGACCTTCCCCGGCAAACACTAGACATTTGTATAATAAATGTAATAAATGTAAAAATGCAATAAATGTACAACGTAAATGTAATAAATGTACAACGTCGGCCGAACGTCTTCGACGTTGGTCCAACATTGTACAAATGTTATACAAATGTTTTGTGTTTGCTGGGTCTCAGCTGACTGCACGACTTGGACTGTGGATGCCGGAGCTGACACGGGCAATTTTTTGTCAAACTAATCTACAGTCATCCCTTTCCGTCAATCATGATAACCAATAATAGTGGTCTCCATGCCATCGTAGCTTTCATTTCCTTTGAGCGATTTAGATAATGAGAAGGGGTGAGTGGGGGGATACAGAGTAGCATAGCACACTCGCTCCTTTGAACGGTTTTGAACACTCTATACACCTTTCCCAATAGCAACACGCCACACACTACAGTGACTAAAAGCTGAACTATTTAGTTGGGAGTCCTGTCACACTTCTATTACAACACGCCACACAGTGATTAAAACTGAACTATTTAGTTGGGAGTGCTGCTTATGCGCAAAATCGTGCAAACAGTGTATATACACAGCCATATCTACTACTACTACTACTACTATGAAGTCTTTCGGGCCTGTTACGAGTCAACGCCGGGTCGTACGATCAATAAGGGTCAGCCAGGCAAAATTATGCATGTTGAAAATTTACATTTGCCGTCTAGTTAATTTCATACTATGTGCTTTATTTATGTTATTTTATTCAATTCAATTAGCTAGGTGAGCTCACTGGGTTCTATAATTATTTCTTCCACTCCGACCTAAATCTGACCAAATTTGGATAATCTCACACTCGCACTCCCGGCTCACCCAATATAATATTATGAAGACATAACTAGTGGTCCTAAAGTGATATAACGTCGTTCTAGAAAATGTATAGATATGATTAGGATCCCAGTGATTATGTCGCGTGTTTAGGTCACCAGCTAGCGCCCCGTGGGTTTGTACTTGTGAAAGTGGTCCTTTTTGACATACTTAGCATCCCTTGTATCATCAGTAATCATGGCATACAAAATAAAGGTTGTATATGAAAAACAATGTACCACAACGATATAAACGCAACACATGTTTTAGGTTCCAGTTATCCTTTTTTTAGCCCCCGAGAAACAGTGTAAATATTTGCATATCAGTGAATAAATTAACATTGTTTGCATCATGTTCTATGAGAATGTTTAAAGTTCTGCTTTTCATAGACGATGTTTTAAAGGAGTATGAATATAGGAACGAATATGTGCTATGTTTAATTTTGCGTTGTATTAGAGTACAGAGAAAAACTTTTATTGGTTGGCCAACTTCTACGTCATCGCTTAAGCCATTAAACTATATCCCCCAAAATGCTGTTGTAATAAAGAATTAGACTGAAAGCTAAGACACTACAGGTAATATTAAAAATTCCTGTATAAAATTATTTTTGAAGAGATAATGACTTTCCAAATGTAGACATCCTCATGTCTATTGACATTATCTCTGTAGAAATGTCCTATTGACCTTATCAGCCGGTCCTGCTGCACGACATGATCAGCTCTAGCCTTGACCTCAGGTCACCATGCGATAGGTCACTCTTTCTAGCTTTTCTCGCTGATCGTCTTTAAGTCAAACTGCCGTAGTCGTGCTCACGCAATCTCTTTTCACAAACCTAACAGTTGCACAAAAGTCAGAAATGCCTAATACTAATACCATTCCTGTCTGCTTACCCGACTGCCTGCGTGTCTCCCAGCCCGCCCCAATTGAATATGGTTAACCTGTTAACAGAATTGTGTTAAGCGAGATCCATATTTGCCACGAAAACGGCGCTGAAATAGTCTTCCCCTGAGCTATCAGATGAATGACACACAATATCTCATTGGAACGATCTAGTTCAACGTAATGATACACGATTTCAGTTTTTGAATCATTCGATGTTACCATATTATTTTCCAGCTGATCTCTCAATCTTGATGATATCAACGATTGAACTTTATCAAATGGATATGGCGATTGAAATATACAGAATAAACACAATTTCATAGGGCAAATGTCAAAGCTGAAGTAACATTTGTAATAATGTTATTACGATAATAATCGAGTTTTTATGTTTAAAAAGGTGTCATGTTTATTCGCGGTAAATGTAGAATGATTATCCCATGTATCATATCACTATCTTTCCCGGGCAAGATCTCACACTCGAACCCACATCCTGCGATCACACTCACACTAATAGTTGTCAAAGAGAAGATACCTGCTATAAGCTCTGAGTTTAGAGTAAATCTCCCAGTTTCTTAGCTTTGACCTGTCCAGGCGCGCCAGACTCCCCCTGGTGACAGGCCGAGATTTCCCGTGCTAACAGGACATAGATTGGTGGTCGTACACAGCTTAATTCCCCAGACAATCAGAATCTAATGCATCACGTCAGACACAGCTATGGTAAAAACACACTCACACTATCCCAGTATACGCGGCACTATGTGCCATGTTATGGTTACCTGTCACATTTTGCTATCATTTAGAAAATTATGTGTTTGTATTGCAATGGCAGCACGCTGGTACGTGTCCACATACATTGGATCCAAGATTGAGGCTGTTCGTCCAAATATATTTTTGAATAGCTTTTGAACATTTTAGCAAACCAGTTGTCCAACAGAACAATAGGCCTACTTGTGAAACTATAACCTTATGCTCAGGTCACTGACAGTTAAATATGCAGTACGGGAAGCAGTGCTGTTTGAAACGTTTTACATACTTTCTAATTTTTGGCTCAGTGATCTCTCTACCACAAAACTGTCATGCCGTGTGTGAGAGAATTTGTACAGACAAAGCTACATTTCCTATAAAACTGACTGGACTCACATGAGATTTTTCTGCTCTTTAGAAATTCCTATCGTTTCTCAGACTCCTCCAAAATGAACAAATGGTGTCACATAATTGACGCTTTGGGAATATGGGATGCCAAGAAAGGAGATTACTCTTGAATTCCATGAGACACAAATGACACCTATTAGAAGAAACGGAAATGCAATGTGTCAGATGTGTCAGACAATATTAAATTCTCATATCGGAATTATTGCAATTTTTGTCCCAGTAATATCTATAGATAATCGGTAATATTCATGCAACGTTCCCCAAGTTTGATAATATTAAGATTGACAGCTCAAATTACATTCAAGTAAATTTAAAAAGATGGTGAGTCATTGTTTTGACATTATTTTGTCACTTGACCATTAATGTAGTTATGTGTCAGTTACACCAACAGGATTCTGTGAGTGAAAGCAATTGCAGTATCCCGTATGGAAACAAATATCCCATGGAATTTTGGTTACATTACAACGGAAATGCATAAGATAAAAAGATAAGATAAGTTTTATTTCCAGTCGCAAAGTAAAACATATAGCATTAGCTCTAATCAGCTAGTCAAGCGACATGTAAAATAAGCAATAAAGATAACAATTAAAACAAGCAGGTTGGCTGGCAGGAAGTTAACATGAAATGTAAAAAACGTGAGTAAGAATTATATAGAAAAATACTTATATAATGTATATGAGAATATAAATTAGCTGGTAAAAAATACATAATACATTTTGGCACATAAAAGTAGATAAAAGATTATATAAGAAAAACTTGTGCTGTATATGAGAAAAATTATATGATTAAAAGTTGTGTAAAACATTTCGCATTTATTGATAATTAAATAAATATATCACATGACTTTGTCAAGGGACCTACCCCTAGTGTACTCTCAATTAAAGAGAAAAATAAGCTCGCAGGCCATCTCTAAAAGTTTTCAGGTCTCTGGTAATTCTCAATACCTCTGGCAGAGAGTTCCAGATTTCAGGGGCCAAAAAGCAAAAAGAATTTGCTCCATGTCGCACCCTCTTCATGAGAGGAATTTTCAGAATATTTTCAGAATTTCTTAAATTACGGGTGCGACAGCGTTTTTAAATCAGTTCCAGGAGGTATGTCGGTGATAAATCATTAAGAATTTTAAAAGTCTGAATTGCGATGTTCATTTGTCTCCCAACTTCCAGAGATGGCAGGCGAGCTTTATTCAGGAGGGACTCATATGAGGCGGTATGGTTGGAATAAACACACTTTAGAGCCCTCTCCTGAATCTTTTCCATACATCGAGCATTTGGAGCAGTACAGTGATACCAGACGGCTGAACGGTATTGAAAGTGGCTGAGGATGAACGCTCTGAAAAGAGCCAATTTAGCCTTGCTGTCAAGATAAAAAGATAATCTTCTCAGAGCGCTCAACTGTCTGCCAGCTTTCTTACAAATTTCTTCTGTGTGTATCGAAAAACTCAAATTTTCATCAATAGTAATGCCTAAAAGTTTTACTACTTTTTCAGGTTTAATTATACAGCCGTCTATTATCACTGGAGAATCAACTTTACAATTAAAAATATCAGCTGAAATTTCTCAGGATTTGCTTGCAATAAGTTAATGGAAAACCACCATATAGCTTTTGCTGCCTCGGCTTCGAGGCATGATTTTACAATTTGAAAATTTGGTATGCAAAAGAGAGAGTGTTGTCATCTGCATAATTTGTGAGGCGTGTTCGTTTAAAGTAGAAAATGTCATTTATGAATGCATTGAAGAAAATTGGACCAAGAACTGAACCTTGTGGCACGCCCTTAATGGTGGTCTTCCATGAACTGTGCACGTTGCCTATCCGGACACGTTGCTCACGATCTGAGAGGTATGATTTAATAATTTCGATTGAGTGATCCTGAACACCATAAGTTTTAAATTTTGCGATCAGAAGTTCATGTGGCATGCAGTCGAAAGCTTTGCTAAGGTCCATTAATAAAGCACCAATTTTGTTATTCTTTAGAAGATCTTTACGCCAATTTTCAATAAGGGTGAGCAGCGTGTCCTGACAGCCATAACCCTGTCTGAAGGCTGACAGGTGACAAGAGAAGACGATGTTTAAAAAGGGAGTGATCTGGTGGGCAAGAACTTTTTCCAAATTTTTTGCCAAAATCGGTAAAATACTCACAGGTCGATAATTGGATTTATTTAATTTGTCAGATTTTTTGTATACAGGGATCACCTCTGCTTTCTTTAGCATATTTGGAAAGGTGCCTTCATCTAATGCCTTGTTTATTATGTATGAAATAACTGGGGCAATTTGGAAAGAGGCATGTTTTAGTAATTTAGCTGGAATTTGGTCACATCCAGTTGCTTTCTTTGGATTTTGCGTTTTCAGAATTTTTAAGCACGTCTTCTCTTGTCGTATGATGGAACTGAAAATTGTTGCCCTCGGAGTGTTGTTTAATTTCAATAACGCTAGGGTGTTCCGTAATATCAATGTTTTGATTCTGTCCAATATCTTTTGCAACATCAATATAATAGTCATTTATAATCTCTGAGATTTATTTTTGATTGTTTATAATTCTATAATTTTCTGACAGGATAATATTTTCAGAGGATTTGTTACTTTTAGAAAAAAAAGGCTTCACAGTATTCCAGAAATTTGAGTCATTTTTCTCACACTTTGTCTTTAAATAATTTTTCATGGATGACCGTCTCAGTTTAACACAGTAATTTCTTTGTTTTTTATAATCTGTCCATGTATTGTTGCTTTTATTTTTCAAGAATATCTTATACATTCGTTTTCTTTTCCAAATTTCTTTCCTGAGACGGGTATTCATGAAAGGAAGTTGGTCAGGCCTAACTTTCTTTGTTTTCAAAGGGGCATGATCTTCTAAAACCTCCTTTAAACAATCAGAAAAAAATTCCATGCATGATTTGTGTGTTCTGCATTTTTACATTTAGTGATTTGTGAGTTTTCAATACTAGATGTATAATTTATTTTATTGTAATTTTTAAATGATCTATATCATTTAAAAAGCGCATCTAGAAAGCGAATTTAGAAAGCGCATCATTGTTGCAACCATATTATGAAAATCACTTACGGAATTTACAACATTTAAAGTATTGTAGAAAGTTGAAGATTTATTCACGAGAATCTCATCTAGCAGACTCCCATGTTTAGATTTAAAACATGTAGGCCCCTTGACTAGATTAAATAAACCAAATAGTACACACATTTCTTTTAAGGCATTTGATGTTTAATAATATGTCTTATGCATGTCTGATTACATGTAACCCTCTTTACGTGGGGAATAGTAAATCAAATTATATTTCCAAAAATGTTATATGTGTCATGACATTAATGGTTTTATAGGGCAGTATATGAAACGACACACAAATTGTCATGTATGTAATGTAGTTCAAAATGTTCATCGATATGTTAGAAATCTGTTTGTGTACTTTCAACGTCCACCATCTTGGATTTCCCCATTTTTTCTCAAATTACTCCAATTTGGAAACCCTAAATATGTTATAATAACTACTCGCTTCAGCCTACTATACATCTCACCTGATTACATTTTTAGAAAGAACGCTTCACAACTGGTTCAATTAATTGATGACAAGAATGACCGAAGAAATAAGAGATCGATTGATTCATTTGACTGACTGACTGACTGACTGACTGACTGACTGACTGACTGACTGACTGACTGACTGACTGACTGACTGACTGACTGACTGACTGACTGACTGACTGACTGACTGACTGACTGACTGACTGACTGACTGACTCACTGACTCACTGACTCACTGACTGACTCACTGACTCACTGACTCACTGACTGACCAGTAACTGACTGACTGACCAGTCTGACCGACCGACCGACCGACCGACCGACTAACAGACCGACAGACTGACCGACCAACCGACCGACCGACTTTACAAAAGACACTCATCTGAAGGGGACATTGTGTCGGCGTTATTGTGTTAATCCAGTGACGCAGATGTGTCGCTGCTCTCCATACTAACATAGGCTCTAATCTGTAATCACAGCAGACATAAAGTGCCATATGAACTTACATGCTAGACATAGTGTGGCTTTTATCGGTTGAGATTACAGACCAAAGGCCGTAATTTGGAATGGTTTTGGTTGCCACTTTACAATATGTAGAAGTTTCTCAGCCCAGAGGCACGTCCCAGTACAAATATAATTTTATCTTGACTGTCTTTTATTTCCACTAGAAAAATTACGATTGATCATTCTAGTGAAATTCAGAGAAATTTTAGATAATATCCATCTGAAGATCTTAAGTGAGATGGACTCCCGAACTTGTTTAGCGTTGACTTAATTATAATCCAATTCTCTCCTAAAAACAGTTGCCATGAATTTATTAAACACATTGGGTTATATGTATCTCGTGTGAAACTGCATGAAATGATGCGGTTAATTCAACACAAATCTATAGAATAATGTTTTATTCAGGAAAGGACAGGAAAGTATTTTGCAATCAGTACGGTGCACAGTTATGACCTAATGACAGAGGGGTTATCGGGTACAAACCGTAATTATGCATTGCTGACTGTACATTAAAGACCCCATGTAGTCCTCAGACCTACTCTGCACAATGGCATATTTCATACTATGTTAGATGACTTTTTAAATACTAGAGTGCTTAGCTCTCATTTATAATATATAATTATATTTATAAACCACTGGGAACGATTTTCCCAAAGGCAAAAGTAGGGGCAGAGCTAATTTGTGACGTCCCAAGATGCTTGACTGGTTATAATACATGTACATATACATGTAGCTGATGGTGCACTGTATGATTATTAAAAACTGACCAAAGTCAACACGGGACGCCGGTCCAACGCTGCCTGAATACAGGCCATCACTGCGACCGCTCCTGGCTAGCGTCTAGCATTCACTCACCTCTAGTTCACCTTGTCCATGCGGGCATATTGAAATTAATAGGAATCTGGTTCAGCTCATGTAAAAAATACAAGAAACATGAAACATATACCCGATGCAGTTTCAATGTTAATTCAGATTGAATAATGGTCGGTTTTTGTATGTGCAGTCATGATTTGTGAGATCCGCCCAGCCCAGAAAATGTGCACATTTTCAGGGTTTTTTTCGAAAATAACTGATAATTAGTAGACTAAAATAATCTGCTAAGAACTGCTCACATAGTTCATTGTGATATATACTTTAATTATATTGATGAGCTGAAATCACTTTACAGGGCCTTTAATTGTGTGTTTAATGCTGCACCTGACTCTGCCAGCTCGCTGCATGTCCATCATCATCTCACATAATTGTTTCGCGCTTTGTTTTCCGACACACAATAAAAAAACAAAGCTAATTATCGGATGTTTTATTGATACATGTAAATATCTAGTTTTATTACTTTAAAATGGTGCAGATGATATTTCGCACACTCTGTATAGTGGCTTTCACCATAAGTTGTGTATCGGTATTAGGCCATATCGCATTCTCGCTGTGGTTGAACTGCAGTAATTATATCATATGTGGAATGGTCCTGTCAGAAAACACAAGCGATGTTCATTTTTCGTGCATATGGGACAACACAGCACATGTCCAATGAATAAGGTGTTAGCCTGAAGGCTCACACCTTATTCATTGGACGAGTGCTGTATTTCTCCATATAACATTCAAATGAAAACCGTTTGCCTATCACAACCAGAAGCAGTGAAGACTATCACATAACAAAGACGACTCAGGACTGATAGGGGTTTAATGTTGGTGGATAGTCTGAGATCCTGAAACAACATTAGACAAGCATCGAATCGACGGTCTGCGCTTTCCGGGAATGCAGATGTGCTTATTATCCATCTCAGTTTGAAATCTTTTGTACTGAGACTGTGATCAATTAGTGGGTTTATCACGGATTTCGCGCGCACAGCAAGTTTTGTTTTTTCCGCAATATGGAGATGATTATAACACAACCTAGCTCCACTGTAATTTGCCGCTGATATTTGGAGACATGGACTAATAAAATAACCTTGCAAAATGGCATCATCAAAATTATTCTTGTTTTCACATTTTTATTCCAAATGTTATGTTATGTTATGTTATGTTATGTTATGTTATGTTATGTTATGTTATGTTATG
>OZ024909.1:68232401-68259514 GCA_964017125.1 Flabesymbios commensalis | reverse complement strand
TGTCGCTTCCTGTACATTGAGGCAATATCGCGAAAGACGACAAAAACATGTGCGCACTCGGGCCTGTGCCCGTGCCCTACACTTACTAGGTGACTTTGAGCAGTTTTTTTTCAAATAGGAGAGTAGTAAAAACATCGAGGCCTGGTGTTTTGAATGAGACTTGATAATCTCCGGTATGGCGTCGTTATGTAATCATATGGCATTGCAATATATTTAATACTTTCAGGGTGGGACATTAAAATTATATATTGTTGATATTGTGAAAAGAAACCAAAATGAACAGATGGCCCCTTACAAAAATTCATAGGTCAATAAATATACAATAAGTGTAGTACTACATACTAAGTAAAACGGTCCACCGGTTACAACAAGTCTACCCACCACATGTGGATTATTTTGATTATGAGCACATGAATAATATTATAAAGCAAGTTACGTCATTTCAACATAATGTAGAGCACGATAAATCTAATATGACAGAGTTCCTGCAGAAGAAATTGAAAAGGCAATTCAAAAGTTTAAATTCAAGAAAGCAGCGGGTGTAGATAGTATTTCTGCCGAATTTTACAAATATGGATGTAATGAACTATTGCCAGCATTAGAATTGCTGTTCAATACCATTCTTACCAACGGGGAATATCCATATAGATGGGCTACCGGTATAATCCACCCTGTCTGCAAAAAGGGGGACCATGGTGTTCCAGATAATTACAGGACATATCACAGTCATGCCGTGTATTGGGAAACTATTTGAATCTATACTTAATAACACAATTCGAGAACGACGGACAATATATTCATACTATGTGCCATCATAAATAAACAAAGGTGTCTTTCTAAACCCCTGTATACATGCTTTGTCGATTTCACAAAAGCATTTGACTATATTGATAGAACAGCATTATACTACAAATTATTGAACAGGGGAATAGACGGCAATTTGCTAAACCTTATAAGAACCATGTTTTCTAAAGCAGAGTGTCGTGTAAAATGGGACTCGCAAATAAGTGACATATTAAAAAGCGAATTTGGGGTTTTACAAAGCGGTATGCTCAGTCCCAAATTATTCACGGAATTTTAACAAGACATTTCCGCATCATTTGACCAAGATCAAGGTATCCCTGTGGACACCTTAATAATGGTATATCTGTTATTTGCAGATGACGTTGTCTTTTTTTCAGAATCTGCTGAGGGATTACAAAAACAGCTAACTGCTCTGTATTCGTATGCCTCCCTTTGGCATATCATAGTAAGCTTTCCTAAAACAAAAGTTCCAATCTTTAATGAGCGTTACACAAAAGTACGCGGAAGCTTCCACTAAGATGATAACATTATAGAAAAAGCTGAACAATATAAATACCTGGGTGTGGTGTATAGCACCAAGTCTACTAATAACGTGTTAAAAGAAACTTTTTCTCATCTTGCTTCCCAAGCTGGGAAAGCAATTGTTTCTCTACGTGAACAGTCGCATCCTGTGGTCGGTAAATTGTCACCCACTGTTGCGTTCAAGGCATTTGATTGTCAAATATTGCCCATACTAAAATATGGAAGTGATATATGGCACACAGGCGATGATGTTACCGATCTGGAAAAAATCCATCTAAAATTTATTAAATCTACACTTGTAGTTAGAAAGCAAACACCTACAACTGCAATATATGGGGAGACGGGACGATTTCCACTGATCATCCGACAACACATAAAAGCCGTAAAATATTGGTGTAGAATTCTAAAACTATCTCAGAGCCATCCGGTCAGAAATGCCTACAATATGCTTCTTGAGCTAGATGGCATTGGCTTCACAAATTGGTGTTCCCGTATTCTCACTATCCTTGAACGAACCGGGCTTGATCAAATTTGGGAATCGCAGAATATTGGGGATACAAATAAATTCATGCTTTTATTTAAAGAATCAATTGTTAGAATATTTACACAGCAGTAGAGGAAAGATATTGAGAGCTCAAATAAACTGCGCACATATGCAATAGTAAAAAAATATTTCTGTGTTGAACCATATATCTTACACACAAGGGGGAACCATCTCATAACATCAATGGCGAGATATCGAATGCGCTCACATGATCTAAATAGAGAAAGAGGACGATACAATAATCCAATCACTCCAGTAAATCAGCGAATATGCACAAGGTGTGAATTAAACGAAATTGACGACGAAATACATCTTTTTCTCCACTGTAGCGCTATGAATAATGAACGAAAAATCTTGTTTAACTCTGTAACCGCAACTATCAACATACAGCCGACAAATGAAATGTTTCTACGAATTATGAAATCTAGAGACATAACAGTGGTGAGGTCACCAGCGCAATTTATCTATGATTGCTTTAAACAAATTAATTGTTAAAAACACTGAGTATAATAAATCACAGGTCACCTGTCGGTAACCGCAACTATCAACATACAGCCGACAAATGAAATGTTTCTACGAATTATGAAATCTAGAGACATAACAGTGGTGAGGTCACCAGCGCACATTATCTATGGTTGTTTTAAACAAATTAATTGTTAAAAACACTGAGAATAATAAATCACAAGTCACCTGTCACTATATTATCCATATTATCATGCTTTCATGATCTGACTTGGGAACTACCACATATCAAGACGTCTGTTGCTCTCGGATTTATTATTTGGCTTTTTAGGGCCGGTTAGGGACGTTCCCGTCGCCTTTGGTATCAGACGAGGTGGGGCCTTATGGAGAATTTCAGAGTTGCAAAGTCAACTGATTTTTGTTACTATCTGGTAAGTTAACAGGTTAATATCAGGGAATCTACGAGCTTACAGCGACTGTGCTTGTATGGTCACATGGCTCGTAGCTACCTGTTTTGCGGATTGCCACATTTATTGTACCGCTTTATATTATATAGCATAATTATGCACTTGTATATATTTTTGGTTTCTACGCTTTCCAGAGAGTCTTTTTTGCTACTATATATAATTAGTATGTTATACATAGTAGCTATTTTATCTCTGGTTTGGTGCGGGAAACAAAATGATAGACCCACATTTTATCTTGGCAATGCCTTTTAATTTTATTTAAAGGAGTAGCCATTTATATTACCGAAATATCCAGTTTTTATACCATGTATATTGTCATATGATTTAACAAGCTAACATTCTTGTATATACATGTACATATATCTCTCTTATCACTATGACAAATAAGTCTGTAATGACTTTTATTTCTGTCAATAAAATATCTGTCTGTCTGTCTGTCTGTCTGCCTGTCTGTCTGTCTGTCTGTCTGTCTGTCTGTCTGTCTGTCTGTCTGTCTGTCTGTCTGTCTGTCTGTCTGTCTGTCCGTCCGTCCGTCCGTCCGTCCGTCCGTCCGTCCGTCCGTCCGTCCGTCCGTCCGTCCGTCCGTCCGTCCGTATGTCCGTATGTCCGTATGTCCGTCTGTCCGTCTGTCTGTCTGTCTGTCTGTCTGTCTGTCTGTCTGTCTGTCTGTCTGTCTGTCTGTCTGTCTGTCTGTCTGTCTGTCTGTCTGTCTGTCTGTCTGTCTGTCTGTCTGTCTGTCTGTCTGTCTGTCTGTCTGTCTGTCTGTCTGTCTGTCTGTCTGTCTGTCTGTCTGTCTGTCTGTCTGTCTGTCTGTCTGTCTGTCTGTCTGTCTGTCTGTCTGTCTGTCTGTCTGTCTGTCTGTCTGTCTGTCTGTCTGTCTGTCTGTCTGTCTGTCTGTCTGTCTGTCTGTCTGTCTGTCTGTCTGTCTGTCTGTCTGTCTGTCTGTCTGTCTGTCTGTCTGTCTGTCTGTCTGTCTGTCTGTCTGTCTGTCTGTCTGTCTGTCTGTCTGTCTGTCTGTCTGTCTGTCTGTCTGTCTGTCTGTCTGTCTGTCTGTCTGTCTGTCTGTCTGTCTGTCTGTCTGTCTGTCTGTCTGTCTGTCTGTCTGTCTGTCTGTCTGTCTGTCTGTCTGTCTGTCTGTCTGTCTGTCTGTCTGTCTGTCTGTCTGTCTGTCTGTCTGTCTGTCTGTCTGTCTGTCTGTCTGTCTGTCTGTCTGTCTGTCTGTCTGTCTGTCTGTCTGTCTGTCTGTCTGTCTGTCTGTCTGTCTGTCTGTCTGTCTGTCTGTCTGTCTGTCTGTCTGTCTGTCTGTCTGTCTGTCTGTCTGTCTGTCTGTCTGTCTGTCTGTCTGTCTGTCTGTCTGTCTGTCTGTCTGTCTGTCTGTCTGTCTGTCTGTCTGTCTGTCTGTCTGTCTGTCTGTCTGTCTGTCTGTCTGTCTGTCTGTCTGTCTGTCTGTCTGTCTGTCTGTCTGTCTGTCTGTCTGTCTGTCTGTCTGTCTGTCTGTCTGTCTGTCTGTCTGTCTGTCTGTCTGTCTGTCTGTCTGTCTGTCTGTCTGTCTGTCTGTCTGTCTGTCTGTCTGTCTGTCTGTCTGTCTGTCTGTCTGTCTGTCTGTCTGTCTGTCTGTCTGTCTGTCTGTCTGTCTGTCTGTCTGTCTGTCTGTCTGTCTGTCTGTCTGTCTGTCTGTCTGTCTGTCTGTCTGTCTGTCTGTCTGTCTGTCTGTCTGTCTGTCTGTCTGTCTGTCTGTCTGTCTGTCTGTCTGTCTGTCTGTCTGTCTGTCTGTCTGTCTGTCTGTCTGTCTGTCTGTCTGTCTGTCTGTCTGTCTGTCTGTCTGTCTGTCTGTCTGTCTGTCTGTCTGTCTGTCTGTCTGTCTGTCTGTCTGTCTGTCTGTCTGTCTGTCTGTCTGTCTGTCTGTCTGTCTGTCTGTCTGTCTGTCTGTCTGTCTGTCTGTCTGTCTGTCTGTCTGTCTGTCTGTCTGTCTGTCTGTCTGTCTGTCTGTCTGTCTGTCTGTCTGTCTGTCTGTCTGTCTGTCTGTCTGTCTGTCTGTCTGTCTGTCTGTCTGTCTGTCTGTCTGTCTGTCTGTCTGTCTGTCTGTCTGTCTGTCTGTCTGTCTGTCTGTCTGTCTGTCTGTCTGTCTGTCTGTCTGTCTGTCTGTCTGTCTGTCTGTCTGTCTGTCTGTCTGTCTGTCTGTCTGTCTGTCTGTCTGTCTGTCTGTCTGTCTGTCTGTCTGTCTGTCTGTCTGTCTGTCTGTCTGTCTGTCTGTCTGTCTGTCTGTCTGTCTGTCTGTCTGTCTGTCTGTCTGTCTGTCTGTCTGTCTGTCTGTCTGTCTGTCTGTCTGTCTGTCTGTCTGTCTGTCTGTCTGTCTGTCTGTCTGTCTGTCTGTCTGTCTGTCTGTCTGTCTGTCTGTCTGTCTGTCTGTCTGTCTGTCTGTCTGTCTGTCTGTCTGTCTGTCTGTCTGTCTGTCTGTCTGTCTGTCTGTCTGTCTGTCTGTCTGTCTGTCTGTCTGTCTGTCTGTCTGTCTGTCTGTCTGTCTGTCTGTCTGTCTGTCTGTCTGTCTGTCTGTCTGTCTGTCTGTCTGTCTGTCTGTCTGTCTGTCTGTCTGTCTGTCTGTCTGTCTGTCTGTCTGTCTGTCTGTCTGTCTGTCTGTCTGTCTGTCTGTCTGTCTGTCTGTCTGTCTGTCTGTCTGTCTGTCTGTCTGTCTGTCTGTCTGTCTGTCTGTCTGTCTGTCTGTCTGTCTGTCTGTCTGTCTGTCTGTCTGTCTGTCTGTCTGTCTGTCTGTCTGTCTGTCTGTCTGTCTGTCTGTCTGTCTGTCTGTCTGTCTGTCTGTCTGTCTGTCTGTCTGTCTGTCTGTCTGTCTGTCTGTCTGTCTGTCTGTCTGTCTGTCTGTCTGTCTGTCTGTCTGTCTGTCTGTCTGTCTGTCTGTCTGTCTGTCTGTCTGTCTGTCTGTCTGTCTGTCTGTCTGTCTGTCTGTCTGTCTGTCTGTCTGTCTGTCTGTCTGTCTGTCTGTCTGTCTGTCTGTCTGTCTGTCTGTCTGTCTGTCTGTCTGTCTGTCTGTCTGTCTGTCTGTCTGTCTGTCTGTCTGTCTACATACGATAAAAAAATAAGCACTTAATTATACTTATGTATTTCTGACACGATTGTGAAAAAGTCCAAGCATTACATTCTGATACTAAAAAGTGGCGACCATCTTCGGTAACTTATTCCGGAAGTAGCCATCTTTGACTTTAACTTGCAAGAGACAATAATAAACATAAGTTGTGCCTCTTAGGTACATGTATATTAGTTATAGACAATTCATAGAATAATGTAATAATATCAGATCATGTGTGAAATATTGGAAAACATTAACAGTGGCTGGTGGCAGCCATCATCTATTTATTAATCGCTCCCACAGAATTCATCGAATCTTTTCCAAACGGGCTACAAAATCTGTTGACATATTCATATAGTGTAGATGAAATCGTGTCATTTTTTGTTGTCGTGAATACTGTTGTTTTTTTTGAAAATCTGATATAGAAGTGGTTATGTATATCCCTAGTGCAACGCACGCTAGAGGAATTTCGTAATTAGCAAAAACAAATGTTGATTAATTTTACTGTCGATGATGTAACTCCTCATCTTGAGCCAGAGGAGTCGGCCTACAATCGTATCTTTTTGTTAAAATCGCCTAATAAGAAATGATCTATCAACGTAATTATATTGCGTGTGTAAACATTGTCGTGGTAGACCCTAGATTATTGAAATGTTTTTTATTGGTGATTAGGATAAAACGTTTCTCACGTGACTGATGTGATATCACATGATGGGCAACAGAGGAGATTAATGGCAGAAGCCACTCTATAAATATCTCGATTATGGCTCATTTATGACTCACTCACTCACTCACTCACTCACTCACTCACTCACTCACTCACTCACTCACTCACTCACTCACTCACTCACTCACTCACTCACTCACTCACTCACTCACTCACTCACTCACTCACTCACTCACTCACTCACTCACTCACTCACTCACTCACTCACTCACTCACTCACTCACTCACTCACTCACTCACTCACTCACTCACTCACTCACTCACTACTGCATTGTTTTAAACAGTTTGTAGGTCAGGACCTGCATTCTCAAACTGATTGATCATATGGCTCAGATCTGGCAGGAAAATATCAGCCGCGGTTAATCGTGATGACATTTATTTGTTCTTGTTCGTGTTAAACACTTTAATTAGCAATGACATACTGGTGTTTGCATCTATAATCATTGTGAAAAATCAAGTCTGTTTAATATTTTTGCAAGGGAAATGTATTATTGTCCCTCTCCTGACCTGGCCAATTCCTCTACGTTTCATTCACATCATACACAAAAGACGATTAATCAATCAGAGAAAAATATTAATACCCCAATTATACTGTACATTTAATAAAGCGAGCTTGAATGATATAATGTGTTAATTTATTGTCAGCTGTCATCTGCGACACATAATTGAATTTATCAGCAGATATTATCGTGGTTCGGTGACATTTACACATTTTGTGTAATATCTCCTGGGAAATACACGAGATCACAACATGTTATGTCATCTACATACAATAAAAAAATAAGCACTTAATTATACTTATGTATTTCTGACACGATTGTGAAAAAGTCCAAGCATTACATTCTGATACTAAAAAGTGGCGACCATCTTCGGTAACTTATTCCGGAAGTAGCCATCTTTGACTTTAACTTGCAAGAGACAATAATAAACATAAGTTGTGCCTCTTAGGTACATGTATATTAGTTATAGACAATTCATAGAATAATGTAATAATATCAGATCATGTGTGAAATATTGGAAAACATTAACAGTGGCTGGTGGCAGCCATCATCTATTTATTAATCGCTCCCACAGAATTCATCGAATCTTTTCCAAACGGGCTACAAAATCTGTTGACATATTCATATAGTGTAGATGAAATCGTGTCATTTTTTGTTGTCGTGAATACTGTTGTTTTTTTTGAAAATCTGATATAGAAGTGGTTATGTATATCCCTAGTGCAACGCACGCTAGAGGAATTTCGTAATTAGCAAAAACAAATGTTGATTAATTTTACTGTCGATGATGTAACTCCTCATCTTGAGCCAGAGGAGTCGGCCTACAATCGTATCTTTTTGTTAAAATCGCCTAATAAGAAATGATCTATCAACGTAATTATATTGCGTGTGTAAACATTGTCGTGGTAGACCCTAGATTATTGAAATGTTTTTTATTGGTGATTAGGATAAAACGTTTCTCACGTGACTGATGTGATATCACATGATGGGCAACAGAGGAGATTAATGGCAGAAGCCACTCTATAAATATCTCGATTATGGCTCATTTATGACTCACTCACTCACTCACTCACTCACTCACTCACTCACTCACTCACTCACTCACTCACTCACTCACTCACTCACTCACTCACTCACTCACTCACTACTGCATTGTTTTAAACAGTTTGTAGGTCAGGACCTGCATTCTCAAACTGATTGATCATATGGCTCAGATCTGGCAGGAAAATATCAGCCGCGGTTAATCGTGATGACATTTATTTGTTCTTGTTCGTGTTAAACACTTTAATTAGCAATGACATACTGGTGTTTGCATCTATAATCATTGTGAAAAATCAAGTCTGTTTAATATTTTTGCAAGAGAAATGTATTATTGTCCCTCTCCTGACCTGGCCAATTCCTCTACGTTTCATTCACATCATACACAAAAGACGATTAATCAATCAGAGAAAAATATTAATACCCCAATTATACTGTACATTTAATAAAGCGAGCTTGAATGATATAATGTGTTAATTTATTGTCAGCTGTCATCTGCGACACATAATTGAATTTATCAGCAGATATTATCGTGGTTCGGTGACATTTACACATTTTGTGTAATATCTCCTGGGAAATACACGAGATCACAACATGTTATGTCATCCATGGCACTAAGATAATAAAAACACGTATCGCGTTAAATCACGATTCCTTGTATTAATCAAGATTATTTTTCTGAAAAAAAGACAGTGAGTGATCGGTGTTGTACGTTGGGTTCTGTACGCTGAAAGAATGTCTGTCTGTCTGTCTGTCTGTCTGTCTGTCTGTCTGTCTGTCTGTCTGTCTGTCTGTCTGTCTGTCTGTCTGTCTGTCTGTCTGTCTGTCTGTCTGTCTGTCTGTCTGTCTGTCTGTCTGTCTGTCTGTCTTTCTGTCTGTCTGTCTGTCTGTCTGTCTGTCTGTCTGTCTGTCTGTCTGTCTGTCTGTCTGTCTGTCTGTCTGTCTGTCTGTCTGTCTGTTAAATACAAATTAAAGTTTACTATTCTAGAAAGTATCATCCTAAATTTTCACTCTGTCTAATTGTTGCCATGTTAGGCTTAAGCATGAAAGAAACAAAACTATAGATTTGAAAAATATACTACATACGATAAAAAAATAAGCACTTAATTATACTTATGTATTTCTGACACGATTGTGAAAAAGTCCAAGCATTACATTCTGATACTAAAAAGTGGCGACCATCTTCGGTAACTTATTCCGGAAGTAGCCATCTTTGACTTTAACTTGCAAGAGACAATAATAAACATAAGTTGTGCCTCTTAGGTACATGTATATTAGTTATAGACAATTCATAGAATAATGTAATAATATCAGATCATGTGTGAAATATTGGAAAACATTACCAGTGGCTGGTGGCGGCCATCATCTATTTATTAATCGCTCCCACAGAATTCATCCAATCTTTTCCAAACGGGCTACAAAATCTGTTGACATATTCATATAGTGTAGATGAAATCGTGTCATTTTTTGTTGTCGTGAATACTGTTTTTTTTTTTTGAAAATCTGATATAGAAGTGGTTATGTATATCCCTAGTGCAACGCACGCTAGAGGAATTTCGTAATTAGCAAAAACAAATGTTGATTAATTTTACTGTCGATGATGTAACTCCTCATCTTGAGCCAGAGGAGTCGGCCTACAATCGTATCTTTTTGTTAAAATCGCCTAATAAGAAATGATCTATCAACGTAATTATATTGCGTGTGTAAACATTGTCGTGGTAGACCCTAGATTATTGAAATGTTTTTTATTGGTGATTAGGATAAAACTTTTCTCACGTGACTGATGTGATATCACAGGATGGGCAACAGAGGAGATTAATGGCAGAAGCCACTCTATAAATATCTCGATTATGGCTCATTTATGACTCACTCACTCACTCACTCACTCACTCACTCACTCACTCACTCACTCACTCACTCACTCACTCACTCACTCACTCACTCACTCACTCACTCACTCACTCACTCACTCACTCACTCACTCACTCACTCACTCACTACTGCATTGTTTTAAACAGTTTGTAGGTCAGGACCTGCATTCTCAAACTGATTGATCATATGGCTCAGATCTGGCAGGAAAATATCAGCCGCGGTTAATCGTGATGACATTTATTTGTTCTTGTTCGTGTTAAACACTTTAATTAGCAATGACATACTGGTGTTTGCATCTATAATCATTGTGAAAAATCAAGTCTGTTTAATATTTTTGCAAAGGGAAATGTATTATTGTCCATCTCCTGACCTGGCCAATTCCTCTACGTTTCATTCACATCATACACAAAAGACGATTAATCAATCAGAGAAAAATATTAATACCCCAATTATACTGTACATTTAATAAAGCGAGCTTGAATGATATAATGTGTTAATTTATTGTCAGCTGTCATCTGCGACACATAATTGAATTTATCAGCAGATATTATCGTGGTTCGGTGACATTTACACATTTTGTGTAATATCTCCTGGAAAATACACGAGATCACAACATGTTATGTCATCCATGGCACTAAGATTATAAAAACACGTATCGCGTTAAATCACGATTCCTTGTATTAATCAAGATTATTTTTCTGAAAAAAAGACAGTGAGTGATCGGTGTTGTACGTTGGGTTCTGTACGCTGAAAGAATGTCTGTCTGTCTGTCTGTCTGTCTGTCTGTCTGTCTGTCTGTCTGTCTGTCTGTCTGTCTGTCTGTCTGTCTGTCTGTCTGTCTGTCTGTCTGTCTGTCTGTCTGTCTGTCTGTCTGTCTGTCTGTCTGTCTGTGTGTCTGTCTGTCTGTCTGTCTGTCTGTCTGTCTGTCTGTCTGTCTGTCTGTCTGTCTGTCTGTCTGTCTGTCTGTCTGTCTGTCTGTCTGTCTGTCTGTCTGTCTGTCTGTCTGTCTGTCTGTCTGTCTGTCTGTCTGTCTGTCTGTCTGTCTGTCTGTCTGACTGTCTGTTAAACACAAATTAAAGTTTACTATTCTAGAAAGTATCATCCTAAATTTTCACTCTGTCTGATTGTTGCCATGTTAGGCTTAAGCATGAAAGAAACAAAACTATAGATTTGAAAAATATACTACATACGATAAAAAAATAAGCACTTAATTATACTTATGTATTTCTGACACGATTGTGAAAAAGTCCAAGCATTACATTCTGATACTAAAAAGTGGCGACCATCTTCGGTAACTTATTCCGGAAGTAGCCATCTTTGACTTTAACTTGCAAGAGACAATAATAAACATAAGTTGTGCCTCTTAGGTACATGTATATTAGTTATAGACAATTCATAGAATAATGTAATCATATCAGATCATGTGTGAAATATTGGAAAACATTAACAGTGGCTGGTGGCGGCCATCATCTATTTATTAATCGCTCCCACAGAATTCATCCAATCTTTTCCAAACGGGCTACAAAATCTGTTGACATATTCATATAGTGTAGATGAAATCGTGTCATTTTTTGTTGTCGTGAATACTGTTGTTTTTTTTGAAAATCTGATATAGAAGTGGTTATGTATATCCCTAGTGCAACGCACGCTAGAGGAATTTCGTAATTAGCAAAAACAAATGTTGATTAATTTTACTGTCGATGATGTAACTCCTCATCTTGAGCCAGAGGAGTCGGCCTACAATCGTATCTTTTTGTTAAAATCGCCTAATAAGAAATGATCTATCAACGTAATTATATTGCGTGTGTAAACATTGTCGTGGTAGACCCTAGATTATTGAAATGTTTTTTATTGGTGATTAGGATAAAACGTTTCTCACGTGACTGATGTGATATCACTTTATGGGCAACAGAGGAGATTAATGGCAGAAGCCACTCTATAAATATCTCGATTATGGCTCATTTATGACTCACTCACTCACTCACTCACTCACTCACTCACTCACTCACTCACTCACTCACTCACTCACTCACTCACTCACTCACTCACTCACTCACTCACTCACTCACTCACTCACTCACTCACTCACTCACTCACTCACTCACTCACTCACTCACTCACTACTGCATTGTTTTAAACAGTTTGTAGGTCAGGACCTGCATTCTCAAACTGATTGATCATATGGCTCAGATCTGGCAGGAAAATATCAGCCGCGGTTAATCGTGATGACATTTATTTGTTCTTGTTCGTGTTAAACACTTTAATTAGCAATGACATACTGGTGTTTGCATCTATAATCATTGTGAAAAATCAAGTCTGTTTAATATTTTTGCAAAGGGAAATGTATTATTGTCCCTCTCCTGACCTGGCCAATTCCTCTACGTTTCATTCACATCATACACAAAAGACGATTAATCAATCAGAGAAAAATATTAATACCCCAATTATACTGTACATTTAATAAAGCGAGCTTGAATGATATAATGTGTTAATTTATTGTCAGCTGTCATCTGCGACACATAATTGAATTTATCAGCAGATATTATCGTGGTTCGGTGACATTTACACATTTTGTGTAATATCTCCTGGGAAATACACGAGATCACAACATGTTATGTCATCCATGGCACTAAGATGATAAAAACACGTATCGCGTTAAATCACGATTCCTTGTATTAATCAAGATTATTTTTCTGAAAAAAAGACAGTGAGTGATCGGTGTTGTACGTTGGGTTCTGTACGCTGAAAGAATGGTGTGCTAACTAATAATCAATCTACTATCTTACCTGATGACTACAACGATCATCAATTAGGCTGTGAATTGTTTGTTTAATGTTAATTAATTAGGAACATCCTTAAACATCTAATTCAACAGCAGCAATATATACGATATACATATATGATATCATTACTATATAGCAAGTACGGTAATGCATAAACCTGTATTCTGCAAACAAGACGCACTATTCCAGAACTAGACTAACTCTAGCGTTGGTCTGTCCGAGACGTTGACCCAATGTTGGGTGGATGCTACAACAGCGTCGTAACAGTGGTCCAATAATGAGCCAACATTGGTTTAGTTTAGCCTCTATGTACACAACTCCAAACTTGAAAGCTCTACTTTCAATATACCGGATGGTACGGGACGTTGACGCTGCTGACGTTGCTGATTTGATAGACCAGTGTCGTAGACAGTGGCCCAACAGTAAACCAGTATTGATTGAGCAGCGTCTCGTGTTTTTTCTGTGTTCCGTGTTCACCTTTCGAAATAATTCCCCTGGCCATCCACCTCTACCACTTCTATCTACGTAACTGAGACCTCTGGTGGCACACACGCCAATTATTCCACGCTTTTGTGTTTTGTACCGCACAACGAGTGTATTAATGCACATTTTTAGCGCCAATTCGCGTGTGCGCACTTATATATATATTGCCGGAAAACACCACCATAGACAGCGTGACTACTGGGGAATATGTCCTAATGAAAGGACAATTACAGGAAGAGGAAAGCGGCGAGAGAGCAGGATGATTACCAGCTCTCACCAAACAAGAAAGATGGACTCAACCCTCAAAGCGCTGGAATACTTTTGTATAAACTATGGAGACCAAAAGGTTTTTCAATTTGAAATCATGTATGTGCGTAAATGTGGCCCAAATCACTTTACATCAATTTTAATCATTTATTCATTTTGCATTTGCGCGAGTTGGACGTAGTAGAGATATGCAAGGTGGGTTATTCACATGAGGTCTGAGACTAATCTCTTACGAATACATACATTTACATTTGAATTCATTCATAATTTGACACCACATAACCCCCTAAACCATAATATTATGCCCTATCATTCATATCATAATACCATCTTTATTTACTTGTTGTACATGAGCCTCCCACTGAGTCCAGCCTCTCCACGTGACGCAGATCAGCAAGCAAAGGGCCACCTGGTGAATGCGAAGTGAACCTTTAAAGCGGGCGAATCTCGTCGTTGTGAACTGACAGCGTAAAATTCCCCTAATTCCACATTTACAATTTTTATTTAGATTATTAGTTTGTCAGAAGAACAGCTTTTATTATATATGGTATTCAGGTTTCAAAGACACATAACGTCCCTTCCTTGCCCACTCATTAATATTCAGTATTGTGGGAATCCGCCGTGAGTGTGCTCCATCTAAGACCACCAGTGCTCGAATATAGCGAACCTTCGGTCTGGAGTATGGCGTCTTCTGATTCATCACCCCTAGAAAATTGTCCTGCCCAGTTTTAAGTATGTATGTGCACAAATGTGCCCCAACTCCCCATTCATTAATTAGTTAATTATTCAATAAATTAAATCATTCATTCGGGCATGAATTTGTCTATTCAGGATATTAAAGGTGTAGTCAACTGTCAAAATACGCGGGACAATGTGGTCCCCAGACAGTGCTCCCTGGACATTCCACAATGACATATCACCCCACATTCACAGTTATCAGCCAAGATAATAATACTATATGCGATTCATACCCATCACCGCATTAAGAGCATGTTCCCAAGTCATATAAACTCTATATACTTGAGCGACATCTATTAGGAAATAATTCACCATTTTTTCTCATGTGGGCTTTGTGTTGTGACACAAAAGTTTGTGTTACCGTGGGGGTCTGGAAACAGTTGACCTCCAGCATATTGAAAGTAAGAGCTTTCACAGCCAACACGGCACACTCAACAAATGTTGGTTTAATGTCGGCCAACGCGCAGACGTTGGTCTAACATTAAAACAGCATTGGATCAATTTCTCGTTGGAGTAGTATCTTGTAATCAGTTCAGTGGCTGATATTAATGCTGTCAAAGTGTACTCTATAGGCTAATGTAGGCCTACACCTGACCCCCCACACACATGCGCATTTCACAGCTGTATGAATCTTTAAAGCGGATCCCGCGTCCGAGAGCATCCCCTTCAATATGCCTCTGGTCGGTAAGATTTGAACCTAAAGAAGTGGTTAGCCAAACATTTTGAGAACCTCTGGGCAGCCGTAAATGCTTCCTGACCAACCATGATAGAAGCTGGATGCAGAAGGCTTTCATGGTAATGTCATGGCCCCTCACACCACTCTCACACCCTCTCAACCCCCACACCCCATCCCGATCACCCTATCTGCTGAAGACGGTTTTGTGGTTCGTGATGCATAACATCATCGTGGTGAGTGTATTAATGCGCATTTTGCAAGGGTGCATTAAACCACATTGCTGAAAAGCATTGTCAGAGACAACCTGACTACGTGGGGGATGGGTCGTATCCCAATGGAAGGACAATACAGGGAGATGATTATTCGGGGCTTGTCCCCAGCAAACAGGAGAATTTGACGCAATGCTGGACCAACGTCGTGGACGTTGGGCCAGCATAAACCTAGCATTGTCTATCATGTATGCTGGGTCAGATACTCGTGTAACTCGACAACTATTACTAGACCAGTTACCAATGCCCATCATTTTACAGTAGGCATACAACTGTATAACATAATTTACCAACCAAACATAATTTACCCTTAAATATATCCCACTCTCGACAAAGGACAAAGGAGTAGGCTACGCGAACACACGTGTCATCTGAATACCTGAATACAGGCTAACACTGTAACTATTTACACATGACGGTGGCATACAGTCAACCCAAGCTCTGCCCTGCCATACTGGCGGGCTTCAATGAGTTAATCCGATTTTTACGCCACATCAGGATTAGACTAGGTGACCCAACAAGTTATTATGTAAATGAGTGATTTGCCAGTCAGGGTGTTATCTCATTGCCTTCACTCTCAATACTCTCCCCAATCCGCCTCCAAATGACCGCACTTTACCTTCACCTGGGGATATTATACTGTAGTGATAAACCAGTGGTTGTAGCCTGGAGGTTGTCAGCTGAGCTTTCACTAGAGGTTCATAAACCTCCCAGGAGAACTGCTGTCCTGCACTGACGTGCTATGTCAAAACAAAATATAAGTTTATTTTGAAATGTGATATCAAAGTGCATTCCCGGCAAACACAAAACATTTGTATAACATTCGAACAACGACGGCCCAACGTCTTCGACGCTGGTCCAACATTGTACAAATGGTATACAAATGTGTTGTGCTTGCGGGGTTGTCTATGTACGCAATAACAATAGTCACTTGATATTTAAATATTCTGTCACATTACGACAGAAACAATGCTTTGTTTTTCGTGCTGTCGGGACAATGTCCACCGTAGGAATATGGATGAATATGAAATCGCAGTATATACATATTGTGTATATACTCAAGTAAGTTAATCATACCCATAAACATAATAAATGTAGGCTGTACATCACGTGACACGGATCACCAGCGCCGCCTGGCTAATGTCAAGTGAATCATTTCAGCAGACGCTAATGTCGGAACGGATTGAGAGGGAAATCCCTTTTCATTCCACGTTAACAGTTTAGCCGTTAGAGGAAGGGATAGTGCACTGAAATCATAGCTTTTTGTGATCGATTCGGAGGTGAATATTCCGTAATCATGAATTTTACGATTGGATAGTTTAGAGGAAGAAGATAATTATGTTATCTTTCTTCAGATTTGGCAATGTTGGCTCTAGATGATCACGAAGTTTGATTTAGAATTGTCGAAAACGTATTCTTGACCCTTTGAATTATTTATGTTAGTTTTAACCGATATTCTTGTCCTTAATTGCATGATTCCCACTCCTTCATTAATTAGCACAGACACGGACGTTTAACACAATTTATATTATAAATTAGGTGGGAAAATAATATGAACAAAGTGATTTACCCAACCCAAAACCATACCCTTTACATCAGAACTATATCCCTTTTGCACAAAACTGAACTGAACTGGACAAAATGGAACCGGACAGAACGGAACGGAACCCAACGGAAAATAATAGGTACGGAATTGACGTATATCAGAGCAGAGCAGATTAGAAAACATCGCAAGTCAGAGCAGAACAGAGCAGAGTAGAACAAATACAATAGGACACAACAATAACGGAGCAAAACAGAGCATAGGGGAGGAGAGGAGAGTAGATCAGAACACAATGGCGCTGATCAGAACGAAGCAGAGCAGAACAGAATAGAACAACACAGAACAAAATATAACAGAACAAACCAGAGTAAACCAAAGCATACCAGAACAGAGCAAAGTAGAGAACAGAGTAAAGTAGAACAACTAAGCAGAACAGAACAGAACAGAACACCAAAGCAGCATAGCAGATTACAACAACACAAAGCAGAAAAGAACAGAGCAGAATACTTTAACGCAAAACACAACAGACAGCGAAAAACATAGCGATGGTGGAACCACATGAAGCCGAAGTGAACAGTGCAGCAGAGATTAGACACAAAGCTCAGCCGGCATGGCAGAACAGGGCAAAATAGACCCATATAAAGCAAACGAGAGCAGAACAGAAGAGAGTAGACACAAAGCTCAGCGGGCAGAACAGAACAGAGCAGAGCAGGGCAAAATAGACCCATAGGCTCTATAAAGCAAACGAGAGCAGACCAGAAGAGAGTGGACACAAAGTTCAGCGGACAGAGCAGAACAGAGTTTTCCTGTGTAATTGTTTGTGTGATACAATTTGTGATAATCACGATAATAGGGGTAATAATAGTTTTTGTTACGACCGGCCTGATTATGATCAGTGTTTTCTGTTGATGACTTCTAACAGGAAAAAAACATAATATCTCTCTTTCCAGCCCACACGACAAAAGACGTGATATAATTATCTTTGGTTTTATGACCTCGAGAAACAATCAAGCGAGATGAGGCTATCATTTTAATGACATATTTAGTGAGGGATTTGTTTCTGGGGTTTGCGATTGGTGCTGATAAAACAGAAATCACTCCATCTCATTCTTTTCCTGGGCTTAAATCCCTACATTGTTTCCACAAATTTTATTGATGTCCTCGAGAAGTATGACAAAGGATTATTGCTTTTAAGAATATAGGTATGTGTATAAATTATATATATCGTACCTCTCCCACCCTCGCTTAAGGTGACTTCAATACAATGGCAACCACACTAATTCTGCCATGTAACACCTACCGGTGTGTGTAATGTTCATTTCAGCCTACATCTTAAGAATCAGTGAGTATAATGGGCATGGCACTTTAAATTCAAGAAAAACGAAGACCCTTATAAATAAATATAAGAAATATATTATAATGGAAATGACATTTTTATATTAAGGAAAACGATCAGAATATATTCATATAATAAATTGGGTCAAAGTTATTGCCTCTGAGAAACGCAATTCTGTGAATAAATTGACCTTCTTGTCATCGTTTGTCGTTCTGAAATGTCCCGCCTGTTCAGCCTCCACACTGCACATCATATATCACGTGACAGGAATCATTAGCGCCGTATGGCGAATGTCAAGTAAACCATTTCAGCAAACGGCTAATATCAGAACGGATTGAGATGGAAATCCCTGAATCATCTATAACTCTATGGCTGTTAGAGGAAAAGATACAGATGGGATACTTGTATACCCAGCAAACACGAGGCATTTGTCCACTGTTGTTTTAATGTTCGCCCGCCGTCTACGACGACGGCCTAACATTAAAATAACAGTGGATCAAAACCTCGAGTTACTGGGTATGTAGGCAATGTTTTTTTTCCATACTAGAGAAGAAAGAAGGGTAGTTTCTAGGACATAATCAGAGCTGAGCTGACCAGATGTCAAAAGAGTTATTGATGATACACATTACATTTGAATTCAAAATTCTCTGGCAAACGTAAATCTAACATTCAATAATTATAACTAATGTGAAATAGTTTTTATGCCTACATACAAGTCATTACAAAAGAAGGTTAACCAAATGCGTCACTAGCTGGTAAAGGGTTAGATAAACGGATTAACCAGAATATCATCTACAACACCTAAAGCCTTTGGTTTCTGGAGGACCAGAATGCACGGTAATTATTTTTATTTCACAAAAAACTATATTTTCTTAGTCACAGAATCAAAGTGCAACAAATTAATAACATAATTAATAACATAATTAATAACATAATTGTTTTCTTTGGTTTGATAGTTGATACATTCCTGTTAGTGACTTATGATTAGGAGATGACGTTAAGTATAATGAGTTGTTATTTACAACTGGATTCAGTTAATATTAGTCCCAAAGAGACGTCTGAGTCTGTTTTTTTAACCTAATGTAATTACCACGTATTCTGTTCGGTTTTCAGCATGCTATAAAGGGAAACCATAAAAATATTAAAGAGATGAAACCCAGGCCACAGGACATAACGAGAAACACACAAACAGGAAACAAGAAAAACCGAGTCCAAGCAAAAAACAAAAAAAGTGGAAATATATTATTATTAGAAACACACAGAGATGGAAAAATGTGACAATCTATCCAGCATAGGTGGTCTATCAACTAAATAACTTGGCGGTTAAAGGGTTGAAGTGTTAACCTGGTAACTACGAAAGACAAACAATTTTTCCCATGCTCTACGATACCTGTCAGGGCCAGAGCAAAAGGTTGGAGAACAGTTTTGACCAATGTGTAAAAAAGGTGGTTGTTAGAACTATCACGTTTTGTGTTTCGTCTGCTGCTTGCTACAGTTTTGCTGTATGGTTCCAATACATCTTGTCTGGAACAGTGAACTGAATTTTTTTTCTTAGTGTCTGGGAAAAACTGGTTGTCAACCAACGCTGATCCCTGAGACGTCCACTCAGCAGCGGTGCTAATACAGTTTGCTCATCAGCATTCTTGATACTTCAGAAAAGGCAAAAAATCACGAGAAACCAAGTCAAATATTTCAAGTGGCGATGGTGTGATTAAATTTTATCTCAACCACCGCTAAACATTTAAACCCTCACGATGCACCAAGACATCAATTGTATCCTCGAAGAATAACTGAATGTTGTACTCCTCGGGGCGTAGAGCTAATAATTGCATGGGACTGTTTTAATAATACAGATATCATTCTTTATTTTGACACCCACTTCAAGTCATATTCATCCACTACAAGTCTAGAATTGCAACAGCAATTCGCGGCTTGTAATGGATGAAGATGATAATGGTAAATTTAGACTTGAAAGGTTTCCCGTCATTGGGTCATTGTATTGTGTTTTCTGGAACTAACCAGCTGTCGATCTGAATAGAGGATGTCTCCAAGAGTCCCTGTTGTGTCGTTATCCGGAATTGAAAACAAGAATCCTGGCAGACATCTAATTAGGATCTATTGTAAATTCAACCCAGTGAGACATGAGGGACACATGAGTGAGAAGGAAAGACAAGTGAGAAGAAAACAGGCGTGTGAGGGAAACACGTGTGGAAGGCAAACACGTGTGTGAGGAAAACAGGTGTGATGGAAACACGTGTGTGAAGGAAATACGAGCGTGAGAAAAACACGTGCATAAGGGAAACACGTGTATAATAGACAGGTAGGAAATCTCATAATTGCGCTTTCTTAAAATTCTAGAAGCATTTTGTCGGAAAAGTGCAGAAATCCTTTTTTCTTACACAATTCGAGTGTGCTGAATTCAAATCTGGTGTATGACAAGCTGTACTTATACTCTAAGTGCTCCTAAATTGCAATAAACAAAATGGCCGCCAAATTGGTAAAATTATTCACACATCTACAAAGCAAACACCTTATGAATGTTGTTATGGCCCAAAATAGCGTTTCTAATACTAACAATTATTTTCAGTTTATGCTAAATTCTTAGAGGCTATTTTGGTAACGGATTGATTTTGTTGTATTGTTATGTGAAGCCATTTGTAAGGCTTTAAATCAAATAAAGTTCATGATTCAAACCACTAATGAACTCTTGTATATGTGTAAAATATGTGTAATTGCCGTGTGAACAAACACTGTTCCTATATTCCCCTATTATTACTCAAGCTAAACAGTCTTGCAATGGTAATATTAGAGAATATCAGACTGCAGATCCATAATTTTCTCCGTGTTGCAATCAATCATCAAAACACCATGTCAGCGACATGTATTTTGTAAATGAATTAAATTATTTAAACTAATCAAATCGATTGTCTTGTGTCGTCTCTATTGAGATGGATGACCTAAACTACGTTATTTGCCACACAAAATTTCAAAATGTGGTGCTTCGAACCTAGCTGAGCTCCCCCTTTCAAATGTCTGGATCTGCCCCTGGATGCATTTGCAAAATAATATTCATCATAAATGTAAGACAAAGTATATATCAGTCGACATCATTTTACATTCAATTTTCTAAAAGCTGTTGGTAAGTCTCACACTCGCAAAAAACTGTGAAGAATTACTCCAAACACTTTTTGGCCCAAGTGTGGTATTTTACCCCTATTTAAATAACAACGGAACGATGGGCGGTGATTGTTGTGATTCCGTCATGTGATAGATTGTGAGACCATGAATTCGTCAGGGGTATAATATTATACTATGGCCCAATGTTGTTATCAACATAATTTATGTTTGATATTTTGAGAGTGCCATGCGCCAGTGAGAAAGGTTTAGTCAAGTTGAAGGAATCTGCACAAGAGAGACAAACGCACAGAGATGTTACTAATAGAGCGGCCATTGACAGAATTTTCTTCTGCGTTTTGGTACTAATAGCTCCACTGGCTATTCTACCTTCACTAGTCCCACTCATATAGCACGAGTGCATAAAAAAATGAAGCTGCACTATCTGCTGCCAGTAGAACAACTACCGCGCCAGATACAACACCACCGTCATTGCCATCCACAAGAATTTCCACGCATCCAATGAACTGGGAAGCTTGCATGTTCTGCCAGAATGCCAGTGATATGTCTATGATGTCATCTGTGACAACACAGTAGATGAGTCAGCACATTCTAAACTCATCAGGATTTGACCAGCTTGCAAACATACGTCTTTCTGGAGTTATCGACTTAATAGCTTCCGAAGGAAAATATCATGGTACTTGCTACAAACAGTTCATACGAGATACATCCAAAAGAAAGAAGGACTAAAAAACAACTGATGTTGCTATGCTATGGCTTACAGATGAGCTGCGGTGTGCAGCTGATTAAGGTCTGGTGTTAGAACTGGCAGAAGTTTGGAGATATTATTGTGATCTGGCCAAGATAGGGAATATTATTATCCCAACATCATTCTTCAGCCGAAGATCATCTTTCAGAGAAAAGATTGAGCCGTATATCATACATTTCTACGAATTTATGGCTTTGCATAACCAAGCAGTGGAAGATAGACAGACACTCCTCACTCCCACCAAATATGCCCATATTCCAATTCCCAAGTTAGCTACGGAAGACCTGAAGTCTCCACTATTACAGTTCCAGCCAAAAGACGATGGGTTTTTGGAGATGGTTCATGATGCGCTAATGCTAAGATCTGATATAATGGCCCAGCCTGGGTATGAAGGGTTTAACGTTAATGAAGATGATGCTTTAAGAATGAAAAATCGGTTGATTCTTGTACGGTTTGTTTTTCTCCATTTAAATGTTTTACTTGTTACATTCACCTGTGTTGACAAACTACACACTTGCATGCAGACATTCAGCTGCATAATTCAATATGATTCATATGTCTGCATGTTTCAACACTACGTTATCCTACGAAATTATTTCAATTATCAATAACTGGTGCCATTAGCAGGAAATAAAACACACTACATTGTTTAGAGCATAGTGCTTTGTGATCATTCAGCTGATACTGATGGGAATAATGAAATGTTCGGTCAATAAACAGCACGCAACGAATACCCGAAACTATGCTGATAAAAACAATTACCAGTGAAACAACACAAACCAGTGAAACAACACAACTAAACTATATACACAAAGCTATACTAATCATGCTAATCAGTCAACCAATGATCCATAAAAATGATGGCTATTTCTGATGAATACAGTATGGTGTGAGACGTCAATAATAATTTCCAATATTCATAAATGTCTAATTATTGCGACATAAATGATCGCCAGTTTTACACTTGCATTGCATTGTACACGGTAAGCGTGTGCGTTGACACACGTGGTGGTGCACCCACATGAAATGAGTTCAAGACAGGCTTCGGGAACTGGGGGCAGAGACATCAATACTGGCAGTATCTTCCCATCTTCCTCTTTCTAGCCCATATCCTGGGGAGGTGGTATGTCTTCTGTATTACTTCTGATTTTAATCTGATTATTATATATTTTTATGTTAAGGTTATTTTTTCTATCAATATTTATCACAAATGGTACAGCTAATAAGCAAATGTGTTGAATTCCTGTGGCCATATTTTTTCCTATAAGGATTATGATACGTACACCATTGTTAATACTTCAGTATTATAGATTTCCTATGTCCATGTTATTGGTTCTGTCAGTATTACCCTGATGTAATAATATAAGTTAGTTGTGATATAATTTTACTTATGGTATGAATGAATGTTTATGTTATTGGTATTTCTGCTACGTCAGTATTGTTAATAATTTGGCCATGTTTTTGTTTCTATTAAGTTTACAAGGAGTATTACTATTAGGCCTACTTCCCAGTATTATTGATTTATTTTGCAAAGTGACTGCTTATATCAGTATTATTCTTGGTATTATAGAATGACAACATAACTTCTAATATTTAATATGTTATCAGCTGAATGATCACAAAGCACTATGCTCTAAACAATGTAGTGTGTTTTATTTCCTGCTAATGGCACCAGTTATTGATAATTGAAATAATTTCGTAGGATAACGTAGTGTTGAAACATGCAGACATATGAATCATATTGAATTATGCAGCTGAATGTCTGCATGCAAGTGTGTAGTTTGTCAACACAGGTGAATGTAACAAGTAAAACATTTCAATGGAGAAAAACAAACCGTACAAGAATGAACCGATTTTTCATTCTTAAAGTCTTAAAAATTAAGATTGAATTTTCAGTTTAGAATTTGAAGCATGAATATAATAATCTTACCTGGCTACAGTAAATACACAGGAAAACGTTTTTTTGTCATTACCAAGTCTTTGTATGTGTTTTAGAACATATTCTGAAGAATTACATTTTGTATTACGATGCTTGAAGTTGTAGTGTTTGGAAATTGTAGAAAAACGTATTATTTTGGCGGCCATTTTGTTTTTCCTCAATTTGACGGGTTTTCAATGTTCTGTCGGCTGTCGGCTTGTCATACACCAAAATCGGATTCAGTGCCCATTAATTATGTTTAAAAAGTGGTATGACAATTTTTCCGCACAAATGCCACTAGGTTTCTGATTTCCTCAAACCCGTCCTGTCTATAATGGTGTGAGGGAAACAAATGTGTGAAGGAAAGAAGTGTGTGAGGTAAACAAGTGTGTGAGGGAAACACGTATGTGGGGAAAACTCTGTTCGGGGGAAACACGTGTGTGAGGGTAACAGGTGTGTAAGGGAAACAGGTGTGTGAGGGGAGAAATTGTGTGAGGGAACACGTGAGTGAGGGAAACACGCGTGTGATCCCTCACACGCGTGTTTCTCTTACTAACGTTTGCGTGAAACACGAGTGTGAGGGAAACGTGTACTTGGGTTACAGGAGTGTGAGAGAAACACATGTGTTTCACTCACGAGTGTCCTGGAAACACATGTGTGAGAGATACACGTGTGTGAGGGTATCACGTGTTCTAACGAAACACATGCGTGAAGGAAACACGTGTGTGAGTAAAACACATGTGTAAAGAAAACACGTGTGTGGGGAAAACACTTGTGTAAAGGAAACACGCGCATTGGGTAACAGGAGTGTGAGAGAAACACATGTGTTTCACTCATGAGTGTCCTGGAAATACGTGTGTTAACTAAACTTCTGTCTGAAGGAAACACATGTGTGAAGAAAACACGTGTGTTAGGGACGATATGTGTGATGGAAACACGTATGTAAGGGAAACTGGTGTGAGGGAAACACGTGGGTAGGAAATATGAGCGTAAGAGAGACATGTGTGTGATGGAAACAGGTGTGTGGGGGAAACACGTGCGTGAAGGAGACAGGTGTGTGAGGAAATCACATTATGAGGAAAACTCGTGTGTGAAGGAAACACGTGTGTGAGGGAAACACATCCTGCAGAGGCGAAGGTTTCCACACTAAAAATGAATGATCTTCACAAGATACAAAGTTGAGTGAAAACAAATACCTCTGAAGACAGGATGGGGAAACATTATTGTGGAGGAAACACGTATGTGAGGGAAACACGATTGTGAAGGGAAACAATTATGGAGGAAACGCGTGTGTGAGTGAAACACATAGAGAACTATCATGTGGGTCTATTTGTGAAATGACCTGTGTGATTCGCCTGTAGCTGCAGACAGCTGAGTTCTGGGTCAAGGTCATTCAGTGACCTTTCCCAGACGCACAATCCCGGCAGCCTCGATACCGGAAATTGGGGAAGGGATGGTTCACAAACAGGTAATTAAGATATATTGTCATTCGATCAAACTGACACGAAATGTTGAGTAAATGTTGTATTAATGTCTGGCCGCCGTCTGCGACGTTGGCCCGACATTAATCCAACATTTCACTTAACCCTTTGACTTCCAGGCCAGGATCCAGATATACTGGTGTAGGAGTTCTATTTTTCGTCATTTGAAGCTGGAATTGCTAACGCAATTTCCAGCTTCAAATGACGAAAAATACATAAATGTAGTATATATTTGACGAAAATTTGTGTCATTTTATGGTTACATTCATTGACGAATGACGACGGAAATTTCCGTCATGTATGGTAGTGAAAAGGTTAACGTGTCGTTTTGTTGTCACACACGCACTAGGAGTCATCCTACATTTGTCATCACAGCATCGGGTATTGACGCTCTTATCATTCTTATTTCCTGTTATATGTAGAGGGGGTGGGGGCCCTAGGGTAGTGGTTAGCACCGCTGCCTTTCACGCCAGAGTCCGGGGTTCGGTTCCCGGTCTCGGCGGTTCAAAGAAACAAAAATGTTTCTTCCCCATCCACGTGTGAAAGTCAGTATCGTGGGGAGCCTCCGTGACCGAGAGGTAGCGTGCTCGGCCTCAGACCGCCAGGGCTCGAATTTCGAATCCTGTGTCTGGAGGACAGTGTCATCTCAATCATCTCACCATCCTCAGGAGGTTCTCCTGGCCCAGTTTAGCCTATATGTGCACAAAAGTGGCCTAAAGACCGAATCATTTCATTTCATTTCATTTGTTATAGGTGGAAATGAAATGAATCGGGCTTTATGACACTTTTGGGCACATATAGGCTAAATTGGGCCAGAAGAACCTCCTGAGGATGGTGAGATGAGTGAGATGACACTGCCCTCCAGACACAGGATTTGAAATTCGAGCCTTGGCGGTCTGAGGCCGAGCACACTACCTCTCGGTCATGGAGGCTCGACGAGTGAGCGGGGAAGAAACATTTGTTTCTTTCAAACCACCGAGACCGGGAAACGATCCCCGAATTCTGGCGTGAAAAGCAGCGGTGCTAACCACTACCCTAGGCCCCCCGCCCCCTGTTATAGGTAAGGAATGTAATCACCAGGGACACATAGGCCTATCTCCCAAAAAAGTGAGATTATTTTAACTTTCTCACATTTTTATTAGGGGCCAACAAAAAATAAGATTATCCCGCCAACTGCTAAATTAGATTAAAAAAATATTTTAATTAAAAGCTTTGAAATGTTTGGTCTCAAATTAAATAAATATGTGTGAATTTCTCCAACTTGAAGTTGTGGGGGAAAATTAATCATATTTGTTTAATTGCAGGTATTACATCTTTTGATTACCCTTTTTATTAACCCTTTGAACACTCAACTTAGCAAATTGATTTTAGCATTTTTGACATAATTATGGCTGACGACAATGACGATGACGTGAAATTGGTGACATATTAACGAAAGTATCAAATATTATTAAAATAAAGATCCCTGAAGTGTAGGAGATTAGGTTAGTTTGCAGGAGATCTAAAAAAAACCTTTGAGGCGTCATTAGGATTGAACGGGTTAGACCTATTGTTATAGTGTACTCTATGCGTGGAGTATGATCTACATTCTCTGTTCTATAAAAACATGACAGACAATACTTTCTTCAAATAAGTATTGTTCCCAGTGATTCCATAAGGAGCTGCGACAATCATGAGCGTAATAACATTGTCACTAACAATCATCTCAAAGACTTGTGATA
>OZ024909.1:68099901-68227401 GCA_964017125.1 Flabesymbios commensalis | reverse complement strand
TTTCATAGAACTGTTTTAATAATAACAAAATAATTTTTACAAGTGTCACCCAATTCAAGTCATCTTCATCCACTACAAGTCTAGAATTGCGACAGCAATTCGCGGCGCGGTTTGTAGTGGATGCAGATGACAATGGTAAACTCAGGCTTGAAAGGGTTAAATAATTAATCAAAAAGATAATAGTTTGATAAATGAGAAAATGATGAATGTGTTTCTAATGAATCATCTCTGTCTAGTTTCTTTTGGTATTGTCCCCCACATAACACGGCTTGCCAGCCTCCCAGCTAGCACGGATCTGGACCAAAAGGTGGGTGAATGTTGGTACAATATCGCAGACGATGGACCAACTCAGAAATGGATCAACTGGGCTGAAAACATTACATTATCGGTAACAAGGCCGTAATAGATAAAAACACTCGCAGTACGCATTGAACAAAGACATGATTGATGAAAAACTAATCGCTTTGTCAATTGTCCAGGTTGAAGAAACACCTGTGCTTACAGTAACCATTTAATTGCTTAGAAGCACGGTTATACTCATGGTCACCGCTTTTGTTATCAGCTCCAAAATCATCTCTTGTAAAATGTGTCTCACAAAGTAAAATTAAAAAACGTGGCCTTCAACTTGACAAATCCGATTAGTTTCCTCTCACTTGGCGCGGCCATTTTGATTTTTTCTTTCAAAATTTACTTGTGAATATTGTTTATTCTTGGTCCACTAAGTTACTTCAAATAAGTTGTATTATCGTGAGCATGCTTAGCGGTATAACTATAGTAACAGTAATTTTTAAAAAACGGCGGACGTATTGAATTTGAAGATCAAATAAAAATCATTTCTTTCCAAAGACACTCGATATAAATTTCTCAAATAATTTTTTTCCAAAAAACATCAGAGTTTTTAGATTTTTATAAATATTTCTTATTAATATTTCCATGAAACCGCTTAAAACCCAAACAAACTTTTTGTATAGCTAAACACATGCTGAATGACGATTGAATGTTCCTACAGCACTGGGCCACATGTTGATGCCGTCGGCCCAGCGTTGGGCAGACAATAAGTGTTGCAGGTGTATCACTTCGTGTCCTGACTATAAGACACCAATCAGACACCAATTAGCGGTGATTGCTTTGATCTCCTCGGCCAAGACGTGGGAATATGTGGTATGAAGTGCTGCATATTGCTGACTTGTTTTGTTTACATGGCAATATACGACCTGGAAATATAACTATTTCACTCTTTTTCGGTGCTTTAAAATTGTTTTTTGACTTTTTTGTATTTTTAGTTAAGATCAGTAGGCTATATGGCTTCATATAGGTTAATTTTTCAAAATTGACAACATTGAAAATGTTTCATCTCAAGGGGTCCCTTTAAGATTTCGACGGCCGTTTTATGTTTTGCTAATTTGAAGGTGAAGGTCACCAAATATCGAATATTATCCGATAGATTCGAATTCAGCACACCCAGATTATGTGTGGATAAAAAATTATAGAGTTAACACTCAAATGCAGACCAATGCTCAATTTTTCAGATTTCAGCCCTGACTAAACACAAACATTTTCATAAAAAGATATATGTGATATTTATAATTATAAATAACACTCTATTCTAAGCATACATATATTTGGTTCAGAAACATAGGTCGGATATTGATATATCAATTAACTATGTTGTATTATGTTGTTAAGTTGAGAAGACTATTTGCATTACTGCAGTGTGCAATATATCATTAGAAGGGATATTTCATTATATTTTATATGGTATATCGCATGTGTCGATTGGTGAAACAGAATAACAACAATATACGTTTGCATAACATTAACCCCCTAATTCCAGACAGCTTTGTGGAGACCCCAATATAAGCGGTCGAAATAAATAAAACTGATACCACAATATGATTGTACATACTACCTGGCGTTTTTTCATCATAGCTATTCTACCATTCTGTCAATTCAGATCGTAGATAGTCTGCCGGTTGAACGAAAAACATTGTTGGTGTCCCTGCTCTTGGACTATAAATATGTTTTAGTTATCATGGTTAAAATGGTCTCACTTGATTGTTTCTAGCCAATTCGTTTATAAAACAAACAAAAAACAAGTCGTTAGCTCTAAAGCTAATCATCTTGGTTCCTTTCTTAATTCTATAGAGAAACTAAACGTAGTATTTGTTCTCCTATGAACAGTTGGAAAACGCAGACGTAAAACTATTACCCCTTTATTGATAATAATAAGTGTTATGTTTTCTTGAAAAAGTGAAAATGAGAGTTTTTTTATTTAGTTTGATAATTCGAAAGAATAATGACTGCGACAAATAACGTAATCATCACTTTTTTGTTGGAATTTGCGGCGCATGTCACATTTTAATTGATTACCATATACGTGACTGCTACTGCAAGTCCGCAATAGGTGGTGGCATTGAATTTATATGCAACCTACAACCTATGAAGCCTACAAGTATACCTACAATTCATTATAATTATCGTTTCCGAGAACAAAATTGTGTTTATAATCTATATAGTGGGGCCCAAAACCATGATTCCGTGACCAACTTGCGGCAAGTAAGGTTTGGCGGTTTTTTCAAGTAGCATAAGGTTTTTGTAAAAAAAGCTCCTACGCCTCTTTTGAAAAGGCGCGCAGAATTTTCCAGAGCGTAAAATCCAAAATGGTCGCCATCGGTCACGGTGAAAACCAAAAAATCATTAAAGTCATACTAGTATTATCTACCATATAAGTGTAAGAATGTAAGATTTATACCCCCAAAATAGGAAAACGCTTCAGCGACAGGGTGCAATCCATTATAAAAAACTAACTTTTTATCTAGCTGACCTAAAATTCCATGTAACACCTCTTGTTTTATATTTTTGGGGTGGTGATCGATTTGTGGAGTTATTTTTAAAATTGTGTACTTTATTTAAGTGAAAATTCATGATGGTTGCCGGCTAGCATAAGGTCTCGACACACAAATTCATACGCACATATCAGAGAGAGAAAGTTACGATTTTTTTTTAAATGTGGCGATTTACAGCAGACTTGGGTTTGAATATGAAATTGATATCATTTTGATACCAATTCATTTAGATTGGGTGACCATTTCTTGCTTCAAAAACATCAAAATCGGAAAAATTGATATAAAATGTAGTCCCTACGCTGGTAGTGCCAATGCATGTGGTGCATTCGATAGCTCCCGTGTACTGGCAGCTTTCAGAAAATATATGCGGACATAATATTTCCATGTAAAAATAGAAAAAAAGCCAGACCTTCAAACACCCTTTTTTATTTTTTATATTGATAGAGTATGTTCTGTTGATTACAAAAATATATATGTTTATATACATTATTTTACTTAAAGAATAATGGGAGGCCCAAGTGTATGGGCCATAATATATGAAAATTAATGTGAGTGGTATTATGTGTGGTGAGACGTTAAGGAAAAGCCAAAAATGATCAATGACGACGGAAATGCGTTAAAGGGTAATGGGTAGGCGTTTGTTTGGCGAGAAAAAGGCGTTAAAGGGCTATGAAGAGGCGTGAAAGGGCAAAGAAAGGACGTTTAATTCCGCTGGAGAGGCATTAAAGAGTGAAATAATGGAGAAGCGTTAAAATGCGCCGTTGAGACGTAAATAGCGTTTGGGAAGCGCTAAAGGCCGATGTGGAGGCGTTGAAAATCGACAGGGCAATGGTGAGACATTGCAGTGTGACAATTAGGCGTTAAAATGTGACGGCATTAGGTCTTCAATTGCAATGAAGAAGTGTTAAAATGCTACAAACACTAATAAAGGGTGACAGAAAGTTAGTCGCGACAGGGGTATTTTTTTTACTTTTATGAGGTGAGGTAAGGTATGGTATTGTTTTTCATAGCATCAATGGCATAATTTCAGTATCGTAATATTTTAAAATCATACTGGACATATTAGAAAAGGATTAGTTCAAAACCTTCAGCACCGACGAGCAGCACTGAGAGTGGTTTCACGTAATTTAGGCCACTTCAATGCATATAAACGCCAAAACATTTGAGTGCGCCTTGGCAAGTTCCTTCTGGGACAGTCAACCTCTATAATTCAATGTTTCATGTTTTCTGAGAGCAGATAATCATCCCGCGTTCTACCCGCATAATCCTTTCCCTGTAATTGTCCTTCCATTAGGACATATTCCCCAGTGGTCAAGCTGTCTATAGTGGTGTTTTCCGGCAATATAGATAAGTGCGCCTACGTGAATTGGCATAAAATGCGCATTAATACACTCGTCAGGAGGTTGTTATGCGGCACGAAACACAAAAGCGTGGAATAATTGGCGTGTGTGCCACCAGAGGTCGCCGTTACGTAGTTAGAGGTGAGAGCGGTGAGTGGTCATAGCAGGGGGATTATCTCGAGAGGGTGAACATGGAAAATTGTAACCATGCCAACCAAGAAAACACGATATGGTGAGGCGATGCTGGTTTAATGTTGGGCTGATTCATCATCAAATCAGCGCTGAAATTATCTGTTATAATGAAACTGAAGCGTTCAACAATCGGTTAGTTCCCAAGCACATTGAATGAATGAATGAGTGAATGAATGTATGAATGAATGAATGAATGAATGAATGAATGAATGAATAAATAAATAATTGAATAAATGCATGATTGAATGAATGAATGAATGAATGAATGAATGAATGAATGAATGAATGAATGAATGAATGAATGAATGAATGAATAATTAAATAAATAATTGAATAAATGCATGAATGAATGAATAAATGAATGAATGAATGAATGATTGAATGAATGAAAGAATGAATAAATGAATGAATGAATGAATGAATGAATGAATGAATGAATGAATGAATGAATGAATGAATGAATGAATGAATGAATGAATGAACATGATTTGAAATTCGAGTCCTGGCTGTGGGCGGGCACTATATCAGTCTGTCACAGAGGCTCCCCGCAATACTGAATCATCAAGAGGCTTGAAACTATATTATTCAGTTAGCCATCCAGCAACCACAAGAAGTTAATATAATGTTAGCTGAATGTTAACATTGTATCAACGTCTCGTACAATATTGAGACTGAGTTAGTTGAGTTGTATTCGGTTTTATCCAATCAACATGGGATTTGGACACCATATTCCCAGAGTAGTCAGGTATAATCTACTATGACTTATCTAAGTCATCCAGCATGTTCTGCCGGATTTATCAAGGATTTTCTGGATCACTTTGCTCTTCACATGCAAAAGGCATTATCTACTTACTTGTAAAGCGGGCAGATACTGCCTCACTATGTTCTTCAAATGCAAAAGGCAGTATCTGCTTACTTGTAAAGTGAGCAGATACTACCTTTTGGCTTGCACGGCAGTATACCTATAATAGGGTCCAATGTTTGTTCAATGGTGTACATGTCGGGTGATTATGAATTCATTGCTTGGAGACCGACTCCACCCTTTAGTCTCCAGACTTCATAATAAAAAAACATTTATCCAATGTTTCAATTCCGGGCCAGCGTCGCAGACAGTGGCCCAGTATTGAAATAATATTGTGTTTTTGATATGGTCAGTTGAAGCCTTTTAAATGCTAGAATTAAAATAACAGTTGCAATTCTATTTGAGCGCAAAACGTTGAATTAATGTTGTTTTAAAGTTGGGCTAGCGTCGGGGATAGTGATACAACATTAAGTCAACAGAGAGACAAGTCAATGTGTGTACTGCACACTCTGAATGCGATTCCATTTGACAAAAAAATATATATATCTATAAGTGCAAAAGCTCAGTGGGGACTTCTTAAATTTGAAGTCTGAAGTCTATTATTCCAGTTCAGAATGTGTATTTTGAGCTACAGGGGTCTATCATTATAATTATGTAATATCAATAGAAAGCTACTTACACAGGCGTTCACATGGACTTACAATATTTTGTGTCCGATCATTGACAAATGCATAAGAAAGCTTTAAACTGGTACATTACCTATGTGCGATTTTGAGAAATCGAGCGTATTACACATTTTCGCCCACCGAGTAGAAAAATTTTGAGCTACAGGGGTCTATCATTATAATTATGTAATATCAATAGAAAGCTACTTACACAGGCGTTCACATGGACTTACAATATTTTGTGTCCGATCATTGACAAATGCATAAGAAAGCTTTAAACTGGTATTTTAACCCTTAATTTTACCTAATTTTCAAACTTTTTCAGTAAATAGTCAAAATACTTTTTCCTCAGCTGATTTTTGTAAGGTATAAATGTTTAGTTTTGATTCAAACATGTTCTAGAACTATTGCTTACTTCAAAAAAAATTATTTGGGATAAAACCAATGAGTTATGTGAACATATCACACAGGTTTTGTGTTTAAGTTAGACGTAAAAATTGACGCGTTTTTCTTCAGGCTCGGGAAAATTGACTGTGGCTTACATTTTTGCCCAATAATAGTGAAATTTTGAGCTGTATCAATATTTGATATCAATGGAAAGCTACTGGCACCTGCCTTCACATGGATGTAAAATATGTTGTGTCGCATCATTGATAAATGCAAAAGAAAGCTTTAAGTTTGTACTTTAACCCTTAATTTTACCTATTTTTAATACATTTTTAGTAAATAGTCCGGGCGGGGGCCTTAGGGTAGTGGTTAGCACCGCTGCCTTTCACGCCAGAGTTCGGGGTTCAGTTCCCGGTCTCCGCGGTTTGAAAGAAACAAAAATGTTTCTTCCACATCCACGTGTGAAAGTCAGTATTGCGGGGAGCCTCCGTGACTGAGAGGTAGCGTGCTCAGACCGCCAGGGCTCGAATTTCGAATCCTGTGTCTGGAGGACAGTTTCATCTTAATCATCTCACCATCCTCAGGAGGTTCTCCTGGCCCAGTTTAGCCTATGTGTGCATAAAGGTGGCCTAAAGCCCTATTCATTTCATTTTTTAGTAAATAGTCCAATTACTTTTCTCTCAGCTAAATTTTGTAAGGTATAAATGTTTAGTGTTGATTCAAACATGTTCTAGAACTATTGTTCACTTGAAATAAATTCATTTGGAATAAAAATAATGAGTTATATGAGCATATTATATGCTTTTTGTTTAAACGTAAAATTTGCTCGCTTTTCTTCAGGCTCGGGAAAATCGACCATATCTCACATTATTGCCCACTGAGTAGTCAAATTTTAAGCTAAATCAATATATTTGATATCAATAGAAAGCTACTGGTACAGGTCGTCACATGAATGTAAAATATTTTGTATCTGATCATTGACAAATGCACAAGAAAGCTTTAAGTTGGTATTTTAACCCTTAATTTGACCTTTTTTCATACTTTTTCAGTAAATAGTCAAAATACTTTTTTCTCAACTAATTTTTGTGTATAATAAATATTTAGTTTTGATTCAAACATGTTCTAGAACTATTGTTGACTTAAAATAAACCCGCGCTTTTCTATGGGCTCAGGCTCAGTCAAATTTTTAGCTATATCAATATATTTGATATCAATAGAAAGCTACTGGCACAGGCCACGGATGTAAAATATGTTGTGTCTAATCTTTGACAAATGCACAAGAGAGCTTGAAGTTGGTAATTTAACACTTAATTTTACCTATTTTTCATACTTTTTCGATACATAGTCAAAATACTTTTTTCTCAACTGGTTTTTGTGTATTATAAATTATAAGTCAAATTTTGCGTTCCATCAATATATTTAATATTAATATAAATCTACTGACACAGGCTTTCACATGGATGTAAAATATGTTGTGTCTGATCATTGACAGATGCACAAGAGAGCTTTCAGTTGGAATTAATTTAAACTATTTGTTATACTTTTTCAGTAAGTAGTCAAAATACTTTTTTCTCAGCAGAAGTTTTTGGGTAGCAAGTGTTTAATTTTAATTGAAATTGTTCTAGAACTATTGTTGACTTATAATAAAATTATTCGGAATAAAAACTAATGAACAATTTCAACATATTACACAATTTTTGTTTGGACCTAAAATTTGCGTACTTTTCTTCGGGCTCGGGAAAATTGACTGTGTTTCAAATTTCTGCCCAATGAGTACCAAAATTTAAAAAATGTACCAACATATTTGATATCAGTTGAAAGTTACTATCAAGGACTTCAACTTGGATGCATACTATTTTATTTCTGTTAAATACGAAATGTACAACAAAGCGCTAAGTTTTTATTTTATCCCTTCATTTGAACAATTTACAACGTTTTTTAGCGAATACAAACAGGACTTCTCGCTCATGGTAATTTTATAAGTTATTTCAGCCGCTACAAAAATGATTTGGCCACTGAAGAAGTGATCACAGCCACTTCAAAAAATATCTAATCTACTACAATAGTGATCTTGACCACTGAACTGTGAAGATGTGATCACAGCCACTTTAAAAATTGTCTCAGCCACTACAGAAGTTATCTTGGCCACTGGTGTCAGTCTCTGAAAAGGTTATCTAAGCCTCTACAAAATGATCTTGGTCATTGAAGAAGTGATCACATCCACTTTAAAAATTATCTGAACCACTAAAAAAGTTATATTGACCACTAACGAAGTGATTACAACCCCTTTTTGAAGTTATCTCAGCCCATTCTTTGGTGATCAGGACCATTCTTGCAGTGACCGGGATCAATTTTTAGGGGCTGACATAAGATTGTTAGTGGCCAAGATCACTTTTGTAGCCGCTGAGATAACCAATATGTAATATGTTCACATAACTCATTATTTTTAGTTCAAATGGGTTTATTTTAAGTAAACAATAGTTTTAGAACATGCTTGAGTCAAAACTACACATTTATACCATACAAAAAGCAGCTGAGAGAAAAATGTTTTGACTATTTACTTAAAAATAGGTAAAATTAGGGGCAAAATACCAACCTAAAGCTCTCTTTAGCATTTGTCAATAATCAAACACAAAATATTTTACATTCATGTGAAGGCCGGTACCAGTAGCTTTCTATTGATATCAAATATATTGATATAGTACAAAATTTGACTATTTATTCGGAAAAAATGTTAGATACAGTCGATTTTTCCGAGCCTAAAGAAAAACACACTGATTTTTACGTCTAACCAAAAAAGTGTGTAATATGTTCACAAAACTCATTATTTTTTATCCCAAAATGAGTTTATGTAAAGTAAACAATAGTTCTAGAACATGTTTGAATCAAAACTGAACATTTATACCTCACAAAAATCAGCTGAGAGAAAAGTATTTTAACTATTTGCTGAAAAAGTTTGAAAAAAAGGTAAAATTAAGGGTTAAAATACCAGCTTAAAGCTCTCTTGTGCATTTGTCAATGATTAGACACACAATATTTTAAATCCATGTGAACACCTGTGTCAGTAGCTTTCTATTGATATTACATATTATATTGATATAACTCAAATCACTTTTGTAGTTGCTGAGATAACTTTTAAAGTGTCTGTGATGACTTATTCAGTGTTCCATATCACTTTTGAAAAATGGATCCAGAGAATACTTTGCTCTACATTTCGTATTTGACATAAATAAAATATTATATATCCACGTTAAAGCCCTTGATAGTGAATTACAATTGATATCAAAGATTTTGATACATTATTAAATTTGGGTACTTATTGGGCAAAGATGTGAAACACTGTCAATTTTCTCGAGCCGGGGGATTTTACGTCCAACCAATATGTAATATGTTCACATAACTCATTATTTTTATTTCAAATGGGTTTATTTTAAGCAAACAATAGTTTTAGAACATGCTTGAGTCAAAACTACACATTTATACCATACAAAAAGCAGCTGAGAGAAAAATGTTTTGACTATTTACTTAAAAATAGGTAAAATTAGGGGCAAAATACCAACCTAAAGCTCTCTTTAGCATTTGTCAATAATCAAACACAAAATATTTTACATTCATGTGAAGGCCGGTACCAGTAGCTTTCTATTGATATCAAATATATTGATATAGTACAAAATTTGACTATTTATTCGGAAAAAATGTTAGATACAGTCGATTTTTCCGAGCCTAAAGAAAAACACACTGATTTTTACGTCTAACCAAAAAAGTGTGTAATATGTTCACAAAACTCATTATTTTTTATCCCAAAATGAGTTTATGTAAAGTAAACAATAGTTCTAGAACATGTTTGAATCAAAACTAAACATTTATACCTTACAAATATCAGCTGAGAGAAAAGTATTTTAGCTATTTGCTGAAAAAGTTTGAAAAAAAAGGTAAAATTAAGGGTTAAAATACCAGCTTAAAGCTCTATTGTGCATTTGTCAATGATTAGACACACAATATTTTAAATCCATGTGAACACCTGTGTCAGTAGCTTTCTATTGATATTACATATTATATTGATATAACTCAAAATTTGACTACTCGGTGGGCAAAAATGTGTAATACGCGCGATTTCTCAAAATCGCACATAGGTGATGTACAGTTTTGGCCATATTTCAGTAAAGCAGCAGCAGTTACCTGATCAACAGGTTGATTCTGGCCTCTGAGTAATCCAACTATGTGAAAATGAGAGTGGCCGAAATTCCCCTTTCGGGTGACACCTTGCCGACAACCATAGTATAGTCAGTACACATTTTTCCCTCCAATTTCAGTCATTTTGGCCGCCATTTTGTCTGTATTTCAGCAGTCATTTTTTTTTTGGTCTGTTATAATAAAAACATGTTGATGCAAGTTTGACAAGGGTATATTATGGCTTCAGTCATATACCAATGACTGTTTATGGCCAATATATCACTTTTTTACAAATTTGATAATTTGGCGGCCATTTTAAATATATTAGCCTATTTTAGCCAAACGCAGCCGAAGATGCACGTCTACCTGAATTTTTATGTTCGCACACATCATAAGGATAAAAAAACCTTATGTCATTAATGTCCATTCTAGGCGGCACCTTGCTCCATCTGAAGCCGGTCTAAATTAGGATATCGTATAGGTTCTACTGCTTTTTTACATTAGACGTCTAAAGATGTTCTTGAGCTGTGTTGTTTTGTTTCACAGAACCATAATATTTAAATTGCGTCAGACCCACTCATGTGGACGTTGACCATGATGCGCATGAGTGGGCCCCGCAATGTTTGCTCAGAGAATCATGACTCGTGAGTGAGTGAGTGAGTGAGTGAGTGAGTGAGAGAGTGGGTGAGTGAGTGAGTGAGTGAGTGAGTGAGTGAGTGAGTGAGTGAGTGAGTGAGTGAGTGAGTGAGTGAGTGAGTGAGTGAGTGAGTGAGTGAGTGAGTGAGTGAGTGAGTGAGTGAGTGAGTGAGTGAGTGAGTGAGTGAGTGAGTGAGTGAGTGAGTGAGTGAGTGAGTGAGTGAGTGAGTGAGTGAGTGAGTGAGTGAGTGAGTGAGTGAGTGAGTGAGTGAGTGAGTGAGTGAGTGAGTGAGTGAGTGAGTGAGTGAGTGAGTGAGTGAGTGAGTGAGTGAGTGAGTGAGTGAGTGAGTGAGTGAGTGAGTGAGTGAGTGAGTGAGTGAGTGAGTGAGTGAGTACTGATAAGCACTTGACCTCTGATCCATATTTTCCTATAAACAGAACCTTCCTAGCCATTGAAACGATGATTGAGATATTTATACAGCATTAATCTCCTCTGTTTGCCATGAAGTCATTTTACATCAATCACGTCAATAATGTACCGGTACTACGACTATGTTTATACACACAATATAATTACGTTGATAGATCATTTGTTATTTATTTAGTCGGTTTTAACACGATTATATTCGCTGTAGGCAGATTCCTCTGGCTGAAGATGAGGAATCACATCGTCTACACCAATCCTTGTTAATATTTCAACAGGAAAATTAATCAACATTCCTTTTTGCTAATTGCGAAATTCCTTCAGCGTACGTTGCACTAGGCGAGATAAATAACCACGTTTCCATCAGACGTTCAGGAAAAAAACAATATTAATGACAACAAAAAGTGACGATAATTCATCTAGGATTTCGCTTTTCATCTACACTACATGAATATGTCAATAGACTCTATAGCCCGTGTATTTTGTTGTGTAGATAAAAACTAAACTGTAACTGTTTAGTTTACAATAAAACAGTTGCTGCTGTACATTGGGTGGTTCATTTCAATAGTTGAATGAGCGTCCAAGATAATCCTTTATTTCATCCATTCAATTTTTCTACAAACTATTTCTGGTGATTAATTCAGCAATAGTATTATTCACAATTTACTAGATGTATTACGAGATTAATCTCGGAGGAACCCCAAATACCACAGTGCCTCGATTTCAACAATATTTATATTTCACCAACGTTTTGTATGAGAATAAATGCAGATACATGAAGAAACATTATTACTACATGTAATTATTTTAAGTATATTTTCTTGTGTCATAAAGTTTTTTAAAAAACTATTATTGTCGCAGGTTTATATTTTAACTTCACGAGCAGTTTGACACATACTGTGATTACTTGCGTTTTTATATTTATTTTATGTATTTCATGCTCTGTTTCGTCAGTTAAATATCAGTTGTCTATGATAACATTTCAATACTCACTATTCAGGCTGTGCTAGGCTAGTAACCCTCAGTTGGTACGATAAGTGTACGATATGTGTACGATAAATTCCCAGCACTGCATGCTCCTCATGGAGTTGATATGGCACAATGAACATGTCTGTAAATTGTTAAACGTCGGCTGATTAGTCATTGAACCCGATAAACCATGAGGTTTTTTTATTTAATTTTTATTATTTTTTCACATTCTTTCGTTGAATCATTCGACCACCATATACGATTCTAGTAAACAGTTACCGTTGATTGGTTGGCTTAAGCTGTGGGTTGATGGATGGGTTATTTGGGTTAGCTGGTTGGTTGGTTGATTGGTGTGTTGGCTGGTTGGTTTGTCGGTTGGTTATTTGGTTGGTTGGTTGGTTTTGTAGTCAGAGTGAGAGTTAGGGTCCATGGTTAGGGACGGATAAGGGTTCCTGTACCTGGTTCCCCATAAAACCCGGTATCGACCTGTCAACCGTACTCTCATCATACCCTAAAGGGTCTGACTTTCGTCAACCCTTCAAGGGCATGCCTTTCCATGTTTCCAACCTAGTGCGCTGACCGAGGAGAAGTATAGACTGATTTATAAAAGGGAAAACAATCATACTAATTGATATAATGTATTTATTAATGTAGTCCGATCCTCACTTGAGTCGGATCTGGTGACCATTGGGTTGTACAGTGGGGCTTTCCTCAATCTACTTCTCACCAAGAGATCACGTAGATTGTGTCGCCTTTCAAATGCTGTTACGCACTGTTTATAGACAGGGATATATCCTAACCAATCTAATAAACATGTCTGTCAAACTTTTCTCAACGGTTTCTATTGTATTTTTTCTCTTAGATTTCAAATCTGCCAGACACCATTCGAGATTTTGCTTATTTAATCAGCTAATTTGCATTTTTCCAAAATGGCCACCAGAAAAAAGTAATCGGCTATGAATACAGTCCTGACAATCTTAGAAATGTGTTTATTGGCCCTGAGTTCGGGTTTTGAGATCCCATAATGCCATTTTGACGACAAAAATTTTTTTGGGGTCATTGGAAGGTCATAGTTCACGTGACCATTAAAATCCAATATCACATCTTTACGTTTTAGCAAAAAAGTGCGCAAATTGACTTTTTGGGATAAAATGATGATTTGAATGCCTGATAATATGTATTCAATTTCAGGTAGTTACATTTCATACACAAGACTATATTTATTAATACAAGATGGCCGCCATAATTCAAAATTGCCGCCGGCCGAACCTAAAATAAAGATATCTTAGCTTCTAGATATCATATTCAAGTGATATTAATGTCAAGATTTTTTTTATCAATGAATACAACGTCGGATATCATTATGCTGTCAAATAATTTGTTAAAGCTTTTTGATGTTTTTTTGATCTCTATAGTTTGATATTTTGGCAAAATTGTGTTATATCATAGTTATATTTGAATAACTTCCTCCCAGAATAAAGTTATCATCCGCACACTGTTCTGAATTCACATGCTAACATGATATAAAGTAAAACCATATAGGCCTACATCACGTGTATATGACAGCGATAAAAGAGGTAAATAGACATATCATTTACATTATAATACAGCACTGTTATTTTGTAGAGTACGTAGAACTACTACCCAGGGGGTAAACATTATATTTTCTGGAAAACTGACACGGCGTGTTGTAAAAGTTTGGGCACCTGAAATGATATCTACATATATTTAGGATCACAACCCAGGTGCACAACTTTGCAAATTGGCTACTGGGAACTGGCAGGAAACCAATAATGGCAGCCATTACTGAAAAACTTGAACTTGTCAATATATCGGTCAATATTTAAGATAAATTGCTTTTAAAGTTGTCTAGACCAATATTTTCAGGATGAAAGATTAATATAAAACCAGTCCTGGAGTGATGTAAATATGTATACCAGTACACACAACTCTGCTTTGGAAATAATGTTTCACACTGGATAGGCCTATTATGATCACTTTTGATAGGAAAGCATCATGTGCATTCGATGTCATAACAATGATAATGTTTATTGATCATAAACTTGATAGAAAATAAGTATTAGCCCTTGCAGTGATATAGCATTTGGTATTATGATCACTTTATAACATAGTCAGTCTAAGTGGTACTGGGATGGTTGCTAGTAGTGGTATTTTTTGCACCTACCTGGAGAGGGTCATTGGGGATCTGTCCCGTCTGCTGCATGTTGCACCGCATGGTACAGAATCACTAGTCTCCAACGCTTATGCAAGGAAAACTGCAGCCTACACCATGTACACGTGGCTGGCTATAATATTGTGGCCTGTTTCCTCCACTATATAGTGGTACCAATGCAGCTCCCGCATCAGTACAGGTACTGATGTTGGCCATGCTAAAGCCTGAACTACAGTCAATAGTGTTTGACATTAGGTCTCTCACGTGGGATGAATGGAGTTACCCTCAACTATTGTGACTCTGAGGACTAGCTGACAGGAGGATAGCAGAGCTTTGCTAAAGCCTCGGTGTTTCAGCAATAAATTGCATATCAAAACCCAACTCTTCGATCGTCTGGGCATCTCTGAGGGTAAATCCCCTAGAAATGCCCAGAACATTGGTCAGTAAGTAACCCACCAAACCCTATCACCCCTCCCTCACGTCATCATCTGTACATCGGACGTCAATGGATGGACATCAATGGACTGCACTGTTTTTTTATTGTACTACAATATCATTAAATGACCATTAGTGCCGAGCGACGTTAAGCATTATTCTACGACAACTAGTAGTTAGCCTGAAGTTGCACACAACACAATTGAATAACACTGAATATAATACTGTCAAAATAAGCACTGTTTGCAGGGATTAGCTATATATTAGACATGTTAGAGGATCATTAAATTTGGGTGTGGTTAACAAAAAATAAAAATAGAGTTTTATAGTGTATGGAAGACAATTGTTATTCAATTATCAAGATCATTTTCAATTAAGGTCTCAATGTGTTGTGCACGGCTACCTTTTGCTTTGATATCTCTGACAGTCACATTCTACATAGCAGGGGATTTTTCTTCTCTTATTCTAGCAGTTTTTGTTGCAACCCTTCTTGCAGCCACGTGGAAATGTGGGTGTCACTTGTGGTGGGCTTGTAGATTTACCTGGGACCAGTTTATCATTTTATACAAACCGTCCATAGTCCTCCGCATGCTTGCAGGTGAGCTTGGCGATGTAAGCTGACTTTTAAGTGCTGCTGTTGCCAATGCTACTCGCTTTAGATGCTGTTCGAAATCAAGAAGGTGGCAGGACTTCCATCAGTAATTTGTTATTATAAAATTTGATGAATTTGAGTATATATAGCTATATCACAGCCTTCGAAGTTGGATTATGTGTTCATAAGAAGCTATTTTGTCTGGTCATACACATCTACCGTTATTGCAATGTGAGCACCATGGCATCATCAGCTATCATGCTTTTTCCGTTATCTGTGAACGATAACGGAGGCATATTGCTACATTCATGATCACCAATAAAGTTATTAATGTTAAGACAATGTATTGTGACAAGAGATTCCTATAATTATGATTCTCACAGTAATGGCAGCTGTGGACACCATTTCTTTCACATCAAGACCAGAAGCTCTGCTGAACATAGAAAAATAGCTAGCAGGAAGCGATCCTAAAGGTTTTCAATCTTGCTTTCCTATGTCAGACATGGTACCAGGAGGAACAAAGTGATCCTTCTATTTGTTCAACTAAATTCTACTTCGCCGCTGCAATGGGTCATGCAAACTTCAGGCACTGTCATTTATTCACATTATCAGCGGACGAGATACCATCGGCTATCCATTCTCTACTGGCATGTAAAGTTCGCTGAATAATATAACTACACTGCAAGACTTTGCAGATGATGGTGCTCCCATTGAAATCACGATAGATGTGTGTGATCAGTCACAGCAGCTTCTTGTGAACAAGAGTGACACCTTCGAAGGCTGTGATATAGATACGCTCAGAGACAAAACGTTCCTAAATAATATTAATGAGTCAACACTGCTGAAATTGTCGCCACCCAATAAAAATGATTTTGAACAGCATATAAAGCATGCAGCGAAGCCATCCTCAAACCTTAGGACTATGGATGGGTTGTAGAAAATGGCAAGCTTATTCCTGTTCAATCTACATTTAGAAACCCACCGTCGCCACCACATATGATTCACAAATTGCATCCCCGCAAGAAGGGTTGCAGCAAGAACTGCTAGTGTGAGAAAAGGGAAATCCCTGCTATGTATGATGTGACTGTCGGAGATCCCCAAGCAAATGCAGTTTTGCACAACACAACACATAATCCTTATAAGTAAATAGCATAACTACATCATATACTGTTTTAGTATTATTTTAAGCACATCCACTTTCAATAATATTATAATCGATATACAATGTAGTTGTGTGCATGTTGCTTCCTGCAAACAGTAGTTCCTTCGACAGTATCATTTTCAGCGCTCTTAATTTTGTTTCATGTAATTTTAGGCTAATTATGTATTGAAGTGATTATTGTAACAAGTGGTACTTATGGTAGCTTATAATCAATAAACTTACCTTTGCTATCACATCAAATGTTTTTTTATCATACGTGTTTAATAATATCTAGCGCAAAACATTTTTTTCACACTATCAATGCATAGCTTTGTGTACTATCTTGTTAAGAAGACATAAAATCACTTCAGGGTTGGCTTTATATTGATCCTTCGCCCTAAATTATCTTAAATATTGACCGAGATATTGACAGATTAAGGTTTTTCGGTAATTGCCGTCATTATTGGCCTCCTGCCGATTTCCAGTAGTCGATTTGCAAGGTTGTGCACCTAGGTTGTGATCCCAAATATATGTAGATATCATTTCAGGTGCCCAACCTTTTACAACACACCGTGTCAGACTGTCAGTTTCCCAGAAAATATGATGTTAACCCCCTGGGTAGTAGTTTTACATACTCTACAACATACCAGTGCCGTATTATAATGTAAATGATATGTTTATTCACCTCTTTTATCGCTTTCATAGACATTTAATGTACATGGTTTAACTTTATATCATGTTAGTATGTGAGTTCAGAACAGTGTGCGGATGATAAACTCATTCTGGGAGGACGTCATTCAAACCTAACTATGATAGCGTAGATGGATCACACAATTTTGCAAAAATATCAAACTATAGAAATCCGAAAGACTTCAAAAACCTCTGAAAATTCATTTGACAGTATAATAATGTTTGGCATTGCATTCCTTGATCCAAAAAACCTTAATCTAGCCACTAAGATCGCTTAAAAATGATATCTAGAAGCTAAAATATTTTAGGTTCGGCTGGCGGCCATTTTGAATTATGGCGGCCATCTTGTATTAATAAATATAGTGTTGTGTATGAGATGTAACTCTCTGAAATTAAATACATATTATCAGGCATTCAATCATCATTGTATCCCCGAAAAGTCAATTTGTGCACTTTTTTCTAAAACGTAAAGGTGGGATATTGGATTTCAATGGTCACGTGACCTATGATCTTCCAATGACCCCAAAAATATTATTGTCGTCAAAATGGCATTATGGGATCTCAAAAACAGAACTTAGGGCCAAAAAACACATTCCTATAGATTGCCGGGACTGTATTCATAGCCGGTTACTTTTTTTTGACTGCCATTTTGGAAATATGCAAATTAGCTAATTAAATATGCAAAATATCGAATGGTATCTGGCAGATTTGAAATCTACGGGGAAAAATACAATAGAAACCGTTGAGAAAAGTTTCACAGACATGTTTATTAGATTGGTTAGGATATATCCCTGTCTATTATACAAGATAATCGGATGTTTCGCTTTTATTGAAGGAAGTCTTCACTAATTTAGCTGCCTCCGCCGCAGTTGCAGAGTAGGTAGTAACAAAGGGGGTGACGCCACCAGGGGGAGGTATCGTATTTAAGCTTAATGGAGAATACGTTTTCAGGGCTAATTGACACTTCCTTTCCATTTCAAGTCGCCCAATCTTATTTAGAGTTATGTCTCCCGCATTCTTCAATACTTCAAGATACAACACTCTCAGATGGGTCGCCCTGCAGCTCCCAGAGTTAAATGTGTGGCAACTGCTGTGCCCTTCTTAAGCCGTACATCCGAACGATGTTTATCCTTTTTCTGAAGGAGAGCCCAGTTTTCCCCACATAAAATGTATTGCATTTTGAACAAGCTATACAGTAAATACCGTTAGTTGAATAACAATTGTGTGTGGTAGGGATTTGAATTTGATTCCAGTCATCCAGTACGCCCCCCTCCCCCCCCCCCCCCCCCATGGTCCATCCACTCTGTACAACTACTCGCGTCGAGCATAATTTACAGTTCCTAGTAGTGCATCTTTGGGAAGATCCCTTGTTCGGGTTTTTTCTTAATTCACACAAGGTTTTATCTTTAATTTTTCGCATAAAACGTTTCGAGTAACCTCTCCTAACTAGTGCTGCAAAGAGTTTCCTACACGCCATCATTACATCTTGCTTGTTATTACATATTCTAACATATCTAAGGATTTGTGACTTAATTAATCCCTTAAAAGTATGGTTTGGGTGATGTGATTTCTTGTGTAACAGTTCCAAAGTATCTGTTGGTTTAAAATAAACTTTGGTATCAAATGTCCCTGTCTCCTAAAATCTGTTACCTTTGTAAACCACTGTGGCTAAAAAATGCTTTGATTCCGAGCTCAACTCTGCCTTCACAGTAATCGAAGGGTTATGGGTATTCAAAATGTTCACAAATTTGTCTATTTTGAATCAATTGGAAATGGCCACGGAAGTCGTTTTACTAATTTTTTAAGTAGACAGATCAACCTGATTTGCATAAATCAACATATTTAAAGCCAAAAACCTATAAAATGCTCTAACTTTACAACCAGATCAACCACAGAGGTGTTTTTTGGTTTCGTTACTCAGGTTTTTCACCCCATGGAAGGTGTTTCACAAAGTTTAAATTAACATGAAAAAACATAATTAAAGCCAAAAAACTAACAAATGCAACTTTTCAACCAAATTACCGACACAACTGTTTGTGGTGTCTATACCCAGGTTTGTCACCTCCTGGAAGTCGTTTCACAGATCAACCTAATTTGCATAAATTAACATAATTAAAGCCAAAAACCCATAGAATGCTCTAACTTTTCAACCAAACCACCCACACAGCCGTTTTGGTGTATATACACAGGTTTTTCAACCCATGTAAGTCGTTTCACTAAATTTTGAAATCCACAGACCAACCTCATTTGCATAAATTAACATAAATTAACATAATTAAAGTCAAAAAGCAATAAAAAGCGCTAACTTTTCAACTAAATTACCCACATAGCTGGCTGTTCGTGGTGCCTATACTTGGGTTTTTCACCCAATAAAAGTCGTTTCACTAACTTTTAAAGTCCACAGATCAACCTAATTTGCATAAATTAACATAAATTACCATGATTGAACCAAAAAAATATAAAATGCTGTAACTTGTCAACCGAATCCACCACACAGCTTTTTTGTGTCTATATATTATGGTCTCCGTGGAGTTGAAATGACACACGAATGAACAGGCCCAGAGACCATGAGGTAAAATCTAAAGTCGTCTGAGAAGTCTTCGGACTTGATATAAACCTGCACCTTTATCGATAGTAAATATATTTAAAGCATTGAAGATTGATCGAGTATAGACTACGTACTAGTATGATGTTGATTAATGATCCTAACAGCATGTTACTGAACTTTAAATAATATATTTGTCACTACATCCACCCAATACCTACACCTATACGTCAATACAATGATTAATACACCGATAGATAAAACTATTATACATGTAAGCCTACAGTGTAACCAATGTCGCGGTTTTCAAAACATGTTTTTTTATAGATTTTTTCTTCAGATCACATACGGTATTAGTCGACACATCACCTGCAATTGTTTTCAAAATAGCAGTGGGTCGTCGCCACAGACGATCTGTATCAACACATCAATCATACTCTCTTACACCAAATCATATTCAAATTTAATTATATGTAGCAGCCAATAATTAAAAATACCAGCCAACCAGCGGATTCCAGCAATGACCATCACTAATTCACACATTTCCAGGGTTATCAAAAGTCATTGAAGTTTAAATAAGCATAAATTGACATAAAGTATGTTACGTAATTGTTCTAAAATAGTATTCCATTTGAAGGATTGGTCCATTTTATATTGTGAACAAAGAACAACATGTAGCGATGCGACTTCATCATGTAAAAATATTTTAAGTAACTCGAATTAAACTCCTTTGGGTTTCAGTATTTCTTTAAGGATGATTTTAGGTTGTGAAATGCAATGCTATTGTTCATATAAATGTGATTAGAATGATAGAAACCAAATATGTTTTCATTTGTTTAATCCAATAAATTTCTTCTCGACCTGTGGTCTTCAGAATGTAGTCAAACGAATTCCATGAGGTGGAACACACGGGTATAGATACCAAAAACACCTATGTGAGTGACTTGGTTTAAAAGTTAGAGCATACAATTTATGTTAATTTATGCAAATTAGGTTGGTATATTTTTCTCAAAATGTAGCGAAACTACTCTCATGGGGTGAAACACTGGGTAATGATACCAACAACATCCGTGTAAGTGATTTTGTTGAAAAGTTAGAGCATTGCATCTAAGTTAGGATTTCAATATGTTATTTTTTGTTAATTTATGCAAATTAGGTTGGTATGTTTTCCTAAAAATGAAGTGAAACGACTTCCATAAGTAAAATTAAAATATTTTTTTTAAATTTTACTTATGGAAGTTTCCATAGGTTGAAAAACCTGGGTATAGCCACTAAAACAGATCTGTGAGTGATTTGGTTGAAAAATTAAAGCATTTTATAGGTTTTGACTTTAATTATGTTAAGTTTTGTTAATTCATGCAAGTGAGGTTGAAACGACTTCCATGGGGTGAAAACCCTGGGTATAGACACCTAAAACACTCCTGTGGGTGATTTGGTTGAAAAGTTAAAGCATGTTACAGTTTATTTATTGGCATTGGTCTTCAAAAGTTAGTGAAATGACCTCCATGGGGTGAAAACCCTGAGTATAGACACCATAAACACTTCTGTCGGTGATTTGGTTGAAAAGTTAAAGCCTTTTCTAGTTTTTTGGCATTAACTATGTTACTTTATGTTATTTTATGAAAATTATGTTGATCCGAGGTTTTCAAAATATAGTGAAACATCTTCTATGGATTGAAAACCCTGGGTTATAGACACCAAAATTACATCTGTGAGTGATTTTGTTGCATTTTACGGTTTCGGGGCTTTAATTATGTAAATTTATGTTAATTTATGCAAATTATGTTGATCTGTGGATATCGAAATATAGTGAAACGACTTCCATGGAGTGAAAAACCTGAGTATAGACACCAAAAACAGCTGTGTAAGTGATTTTGTTGAAAAGTTAGAGCATTTTATATATGTTAGGATTTAAATGTGTTAATTTATGTTAATTTATGCAAAATATGTTGATATGTTTTCCTTAAAATGTAGTGAAACGACTTCCATAGCTTCAAAAACCTGGGCATAGCCACCAAAAACACATCTGTGGGTGATTTGGTTGAAAAATTAAAGCATTTTATAGGTTTTTGACTTTAATTATGTCATTTTTGTTAATTTATGCAAGTGAGGTTGAAACGACTTCCATGGGGTGAAAACCCTGAGTATAGACACCAAAAACACATCTGTGGGTGATTTGGTTGAAAAGTTAAAGCATGTTATTGTTTTTTTTTGTCATTAAGTATGTTAATTTATGTTAATTTATGAAAATTACGTTGATCCGAGGTCTTCAACATGTAGTGAAACGACTTCTGTGGAGTGAAAACCCTGGGTATATTTGCACCAAAATTGCATCTGTAGGTGATTAAACATTTGGAGCATTTTATAGTTTTGGGGCTTTAATTATGTTAATTTATGTTAATTTATGCAAATTATGCTGATCTGTGGATATCAAAAGATAGTGAAACGACTTCCATGGGGTGAAAAACCTGGGTATAGACACCAAAAACACCTGTGTGAGTGATTTCGCCGAAAAGTTAGAGCATTTTATATATTTTCGACCTGGCATATATATATGCGCATTTTTAGCGATAATTATGTTAATTTATGCTAATTTATGCAGATTATAAATTTATGGATTTTTTAAATCAATTAAAACAAATCCATGGGATGAAACCGTATAAATAAACACAAATATGCATTTCTCAGAAAGTGTGTCGAAACGTCCAAAGCTGTGACGAAATGACCTATATTTTGGAGTGTTTGTGTGTCGAAGTGTCTGTTCTGTGCCGAAATTGCACTGTGTCGAAATGACTGGCACCCTTTCTGGACCATGTCACTATCTGGACAATTCCAACATGATCCTGCCACGCGACGACAAATGCATTCTTTTAAAATTCCACTTTCAAATATCTTTTACAATAGTCTGCTGACTCTGGCAAATATGTTGTACAGGCCTGCGACAGCAGTATCTACTTGCCTCGTTTTGATAATCCCCCATAATTACAGAGGCAAAAGGCAGTATCTGTAATGCCAGTGGTGCCTTTACAGACCCAAATGGCTGTAAGTAACCTACTGCCTTTTGGCTCTGTTGAGTAATGTTATTTTGAAAATAGCAAATTTTATAAAGTTTTTTTTTTCACCAAAAACGAAAAGTTAAGCTTAGATAATCATACACAAGACGTATAATGACACATTTAGTAATTTTAGCTAAACAAGTCATTTTTGATAAATTTGCAGATACTGCCTTTTGCCTTGGCACGGCAGTATTAGCCGCAGCTTATATTAATAATGGACTGCAACTGTTTGCCACACTCCCGTAAGCTAGGTGTTAACGCTAGGTGTTAAAGTATATCACGGGTACGCGATGACTGTTAAGAACCTTACATAACAGAATTTATCCGAATTATACGAGGGACAAAAACAAACCCTCTCCGGACTGGTTAAGTAGAAAGAACATTTTGATATTTGGTAACCATGCGATAAGAACACCTAGCCTACGTGAAGTAGTAACTATATATATACAAATGTATCAATATATAATATATCGATGGGTTAAAACAATAGTGTGCTAAGTGACATTTTTGTCCTTTAGAATAATAACCAGCTATGTCATCTATAATATGTATAAAGTTTGAATTTATTCCAAATTCAGGTTAAAACAACTAATCAAGTCGACTTAGCACATTGTTATTCTCGGGTAAAGGAGCACATATCAGCATAATATCTGTTCAACACAGGACCAATTCGACTTGACACATTGTTATTCTCGTGTTATATGCTTATGGGCTCTGTTTCTGGGAGAACAACGGTGCAAGTGCACTTAGCGCATTCTTATTCTGAGACATTTGGAGACAACACAGGGGAAATGCCTGGACTTAGTTTATTGTTGATCTAGGAACAATCTCTGTATATTCTGTGTTCCTGGTGTAACAAAGCGCTAAGTCAACTTGGTGTCTTGTTGATCCCAATTTTGCTTCTGTAAATCACTTTTGCAGGTAAAAAATACTCTGATAACTTCACTTGATCTGCTGTCAAATTCCAATCGCTGTGTGTTTCATCATTACAAGTCCAAGTCTATATGCTGATAAGTGGATTAAGCAGACTGTAGTTCTAAGCAAAAAGATAAACACGATTTCGCTGTCAAGTCGACTTGACCCACTATTGTTTTAGACCATCGATATATACGATGTTAATCAGACTGTATATTTACTGTGGACGACATGGTGGATCTAAAGAAAAGACAAACTTATAAAAAGGAAAATGGAGATTATTGAGTCGTTGTAACAAAGCCAGATACTATATTATGTACGAAACCACAATAAAATTTCAGTTTTTCATTTTTGATCCAGAAAAGAGTGTTGTTTTATTCTCTCACCCAACGCAGCCTACCCACGAGTTTGGGGGATCTGGACAAGCCCAGAACGGATTGAAAAAAGGGCCGAGATCTTTATATTAAAGGGCCGAGAACTTAACAATATGTTGGTGCTGTATACAAGATCTGCCTGTCCTGCCTCAAAACACTCCATCCCATACATCACGTGACACGAATCATTAGAGCCGTCTGGTGAATGTCAAGTACATCAGTTCGACAGAAGGTTAATGGTGGTACTGATCGAGCGGAAACTCGCCATCATAATATCTTTGCCACTTTGACTTTTAGACGAGCGGAAATTATCATAATTACCGCCGTTACGTTGAAGGGACGGATCACTAAAGAAAAAACGTTATTTAAGCCTGAAATGACGTATTAGAGCATAACAGAGCAGAACAAAGCAGATCAGAACAGGGCAGTACAGTACATAACACTCCAGAACAGAACAGAACAGAACAGAACAGAACAGAACACAACACAACACAACACAACACAACACAACACAACACAACACAACACAACACAACACAACACAACACAACACAACACAGCACAACACAGCACAACACAACACAACACAACACAACAGAATCATATCTGATCAGAACACAACAGAACACAGCAGAACAGAAATGGAATAGAACGGAGCGAAGCAGAGTAGAACATACGAGTACGGAAAAAGAAGAGAAACGGCGCACATATTATGCGTAGCGAATATAATATTGGCTTATATGGACAAAATGTCAACAACGGAGAAGATACCAGAACATTTACAGTCCTAATAGCAGTCCCTCAGTTCATTGAACCATTATTATATTATAGATCTTTCTTTTTAATGTACCTTTAATCATATAATTCTGTTCCAGGATAAAACGTCCACTCATTCTAGCACATATGCTCTTCGGATATACTAGATCGCATGGCGGGCGAGAGTAGTTACGATATACAGTAATAATATGCTTTGATAACACACCGCTTCTACATACATGGATGAGTAGCACGTCAGTATAAGGGCAGCAGCTCTCCCGGGATATTTATGGACCTCTAGTTGAAGCTCAGCTAACAACCTTCAGGCTACAACCACTACAGAATAATATCCCCAGCTGAAGGTAAAGTGCGGTCATTTGGAGGCGGATTGGGGAGAGTATTGAGAGTGAAGGCAATGAGATAACACTCTGACTGGTAAATCACTCATTTACATAATAACTTGTTAGGTCGCCAAGTTTATGTCTGGTGTGGCGTATAAACAGATCTAACCCATTGAAGCCCGAAGGCTGGAAACTGAGATGAATAACAACACAATAATTAGTTAATTTACTTATTTTTTATTTATTTAAACATATTTATCATGTTTATACAGGGTAGACGTTTTCAGCAGTCATTTTACATACTGTAGATCTGGGAATTTTCGCGTATTTTAATTTTTTGGGACTTTTAACGAAGTTTAGAATTTGCGAATTTTCATTTTTGTTTTCTAGTGCTATTAGAAACAACATTTTTGCGAGATTCTTGAACTTGCTAATTTGTTTTCCTCGCGAAATTCGCGTAAATTAAAACCGTGTGAATATTACCAGATCTACCACTGTCATGTACGTTTTCACAAATACATCATATGAAAATAATCAATTATAATTATAGAATATATGCATGCAAATATACATTATATGAATGCGTAATTAATATTAATGAAACATGCAGTAAATGTGCTTGTAGACAATACATGGTAACATTTTCATGATTATGCTGCATTTTCATAATATCAAATGAATGTGCACGCAAATTCTTCTTTACTTTTAGTATATTGTAGGCTCAATCGTGGCATATAATAAGGGAGCGGGCTAATATTTCGTCATTAACCTACTAGTACTTTCTACTGATACAATTAGTTTATCCATAACGTATGTAGTGCTTGACAAATTGCTTATTTTTTTCGAAGCATATTTAGGTTTGTTCACACCGATTTAAAAAGTGCTCAGGAAGGAGGTGCATGGAAACCCTATTTAGTGATAATCACACCGATTTAAAATGTATTGCGAACATTTAAAAAAACGTTAATTATACATGATTATGATCTTAGAAAGTTTTAAAAAGTGCCAGGAAGGAGATGCATGGAAACCCTAGTTAACCCAGCAAACCTTGCACTTTTGGGTTAAAAACTTGGCATACATAAAGATAGATCTGTAGTGAGCAATTTAAGATATAAGTAATATTTTATTTGTATATTTGGCCAATTAAATACATCTTAATGTAATCATGGTCATGGTTAAATATGATTTAAAAATTGTTTACTGAGAATAAATGCTTTGTATATATAACATGCAACGTCTTTTGTACAGATCGTTTCCTCACTCAGCATTAATTTGACAAAAGTTTCATAAGAAGATAGAGTATCTGAAAAATGTGGAGCTATGAACTTGCATCTTCCCTTGGCCAGTCTCACGCGAGTGCTACCGCAGGAGTCTGGTCGTATCGAGTACTACAATAAGTTATTCTGTCTATGTGGTCATCTTGAGGATGTGTCTGCGATTCAAACCCAAAAATGTATCGTTTGAGTAGTATCTTGTAATCAGTTTAGTTGCTGATATTAATGCCGTCAAACTGTACTGCATAGGCTACTGTAGGCCTACACGTGACCTTACCACGCATGCCCGTTTTGCAGTTGAATGAATCTTTAATATTGTTAGAATCATATAATTATTATGCAGTTGTTGAAAACACTTTCGAAAAACCCATTTAGATCTTTATGGATGGTGTAATAAACAGAACAGCCTCAAATATTAAAATAAATAGACCATGGTGCTTCAGTTATAATTGTGTGCATTAAATATTATAAAGGCTAGGGGAGAACATTTTCAAAAATATGTGGAATCACTGCTACATGTATGCCTCATCTCCTGGTTCCCCGTTGATCGTGCCAATTATACAAGGTGGTTATCCAGTGCACATACGATACATAATTTCGTTGCCATGCATCCTTCGCTATACAAAGAGTTTTGTGAAGAATAGGGCCTACTTTGTAACCCACAAAAAACACATCTCCCACTTTCTGCCATTGCCCTTGATCAGGCCCATGAGCAGTTATGATTTAGTTAAAAATGATTGAGGTGTCGTTGCATTGGCAAAAAAAAGACTGTTTTGAAATGCTGGGTGATCAATGATCAACCTTCGATTTAAATGCTGCACGATAGTAGGATTTGAAACTGATCACCAAACCCCGTTTAAGGCATCATGGACAACAAGGGCTTCCCACTACACAAATTACATTTAAAAAGAGGTAGTGGTTCTAGTACATGTCTTTGAATGTAATCCATTTTAGGAAGTCAGTGGACATGCTGGGGAGTTGCTGACATTAGACGTCGAAGAGAAAATGAATTATGATGTTGAACAAAAACAGGGAATATTGTGAAAACAGGTCAACAGCAGTATAATATATTTGTTAATGAAAAGTTTGTTGAGAAAAGCTTATCAATGATCCCATCCAACAAAAATGAACAATGTTCAACGTAAGGAAACATATAAATTGACATATAACTCAAGGATGACTGTAGGCTCTCGGAGCTCCACATTCTTAGCCGTGGAAAAGGCCTCGGCCTTCGAGATTGAGGCCGAGGCCTTTTCTACGGTTAAGAATGTGAAGCTACCCTTAACTGACTAAAAATACATCCGCCCATAATGAGGATTCTTCATAATCAACAGCTCGGTCACACTAAACTGATTATAGTACCATAGGCCTACCATGATAATTGTTCTGTACTCGATCAACAATAACTCCTGACTTAGAATGTAGAGGTCAGACAAAGCAACTAATATAGTGGTGTGTTATAAACTACGAAACCTAGACACATTGTACCCCATGTGAGGCATCACAGCTCCAAAGCAAACTCGAGGTATCGACCCGATGCTGGCCTAAGGTTTGACCAGTGTCGAAGACGATGAGCCAACATTAGTCCGACATTAAGTGACCTCCTCGTGTTTGTTTGGATCTCGTGGCAGTCAGTGGTGAAATTGCTATCAAAGACCATATACAGTAAGATGGTCGACTTGCGGATTTCACCATACAAATGCGTGTAATACATTATGAAGTGGTGTCCCCTTTTAATGTATCATCATATAAAACAAGTAATTTCACCACTTTAGCCTCCAAATAAAAATACTGTTTTTCTAGGTTTGACAGTTATCACGATATCTCTGCAATATTTATTTTTGGAACGAAAATAACTGCTAATATAGCAGATAAATCATCTTATATTATGATAAAATTTTAGAAGTTAAATTGTCTTCATTTAGATAACAGAAGAGCTGTGTACAGAAAGTACACAAATATGTGGGCACAGAACGGGAGGGGAGTGACAATATGTCGTCAAGCATAGCAACCACAAAGGAGATCGGGGCAAAACATTGGTAACACCATAACTTGACATATGTGTCTTTTGATTCAAACTTTTATTATTTAAAAAAATCTCTTTAGAAAACATGAGCAATAATATAAAATTATAATATGTAATGCCTTCTCTCTCGCACCACTGCCATAAATGTTACTGAGGACTAAAGTGTTAGCAGTATACTGAAATCTTAAAACAAGACTCGTTCATTTTTATGACCTAATTTATTTATAGTTGAATTTCAATAATTTTCTATTTTCTTTTCATTACTGGTAATAATGTGTTCATTGTTTTCCTGCAGTACATGGTGTGGCCAAATAGAGACATATATATGTAATATTAACATCCACAACTCGCATGTGATTTAGTGTCTTTGATGAACGTAATAATTTGATCTTTTTTATGACTCCTATGTAGAATCTGTTCAGGTATATTTCCAAAAATTTGAACCAATTCATTGTATGACGCGGAACAAAAGCCCCACACCCTGAATATTAAAAACATTGCTTCTGAGACAGAGATGTATGCAATTTATTATCGGCATCAAAATTACTTCACATTGATCACATGCAAATCGCGACACTTTGCAACAAATTTATCCACTGATATATACAATGGTGATACCCATTTGTGGCGTTAATTATTTCAACATTGAATTAGCTAATTCTGTGACAGGATAGCTCAGATCAGGTGAATCAGCAGTAACAGTAATTGACATGCTTTATACCAGCAAAATATTTCTGTTTACGTATATTCCGTATGATAAACATAACAAATGATTCGTGTCATTGGACTATTATGAGTGTAGTAATATTATGTTTTCCTCTGTCCTTATCTTGATTTTCTTTGCCGTATTTACCCATGTACACATCGTCACCTGCCAGAAAACTCGAGACAATTAACCAATGATGTAGCAATGCTGGTCCAGCATCACAAGCGTTAGACCAGCGTCACTCTATGTTTGGGCCAACGTCTCGTGTTAGCTGGGTGTCACCTGTTGTTTGTAAACAATGAAAATGTATACTTGTTTATAGGGGTGCATCAACCCCTGAAGTACCAAAGGGAAGAAGACATTTAAAAGGTATTGATAACTAACCACCAAATTATCGGATTATAAATACAAGTGAAGCTCCGTCAATATTTATTTTTCTGTTTTTTTTATGATGTAAAGTATGTATTGTTTTCAATAGGATCAATGTCATAATTCGTAATATGGTAAGATCATATTTGATAGACGGTAAAAACATTAGTTCCAACACCCAATACCGGGGAACAGCACTGAGAGCCATTTCATGTTTTGTGGAGAGTCGACCATCTCATAGTAAATGGTCTTTGTTGCTATCCCCTTAGGTTAAAACACACCACTACATTATTTGTTTTGTCCGACCACTACATTCTAAGCCGGGAAAGGAGAGTTATTGTTGATCAAATACAGAACAACTATCATGGTAGTCTTATGGTGCTACAATCAGCCAGGTGGGACCGAGCTGTTGTTTATGAGGGATCCTCATTATGGTCAGATGTGTTTTAAGTCAGTTTTAAGTCAGCTCTGTATTCTTAGGTGCAGAGCTCCTTGGGTTTTATCCTATACGTCATAGTGCCTCCGGAGAGACAGCCGAAACGACTATAAACGCTGACAGAGATGGGTCACGGATTATTACTACCTACATTCTAGCGTAATTTTTAAACATTTTAGACATTGACTCCGAAACAAATTTTCACAGACGGATAGTCAGGGATCCCACATGGACTTTCCAGTATGCGCGAAGGATGTTCCAGTAATGGAATCCGCCATAAACCACACTTGATCCGCTCTCACGTGAATCAAACATAATGCGTGCATGCCACTACTAGACTAGGCATATTTTCAAAATATCAGAAACTTGTAGAAATTTTTCATGAAAAAATGGTTGCCATTTTTACTGATCATTTAAAGAGACATGCCCAGGTCTAAAATCATAAAAAAATCGGTGATTTTATTTTGGCCTCTCAATATGACCATATTATGTAAACATGTCCATAGACTAGAACTGCAAAAGTGTTTTATTTTTGTGCTGCGCATTCACCAGTTAGGCTAGATATAGAGACGAAATTCCTGATTTCTAATTATTGACAACCATGTCAAAAATACGAAGCCAAACCAGGGCAAATACAAAAAACCCAGTCAAATAAGTATAACTTCAGTATTTGCCCTGGTATTTGCCCTAATTGTCCATAATGATAAATAGTAGAAACTAGTCAATACGACGCCAGTCAAAAGAACTGTTATTGCGAAAGGGCCAAAACTACATACTTATGTATGTTATTAGGAGAAATAACAGCATAGATATATAACCTCTGTATTTTTACTGTATAAACCCCAAAATATCCCATATGTTTATTAATCACGGTAAAATATTACCAAAAATGAATTTTATCACGTATTCAACAACACTTGAAAAAAATACAATAGTTCTGATTATTAAACGCTTGTCAAATATGCGCATTTTACGTAACAAATGGCGGTCATTTTGATTTTGACTTTTGACCCCCTAAAGCCCACAATTCAGCTTAGAATGGGCGAATCCAGCATATCCAAAATAGGTTAAAAACATGCTTTCAAATTTTTTCGCCAAAATGCCAACAGCAATATTAATACAGACATTAATCCCATATTGTGTCTAGTTTATACATTTTTTTTCCTCAGTAAAGACGTGATAATAAAACACTGTTTTTCCGACAAATATATTTTACAATATTTTATGCTTGACTTTAATTGGTAATTTTGTGTTGATAAAAATGGCTAATCCTATAATTATAAATTAGTAGTTGAATTTTGTCAATACAGCGACGGCAATATGTTAAGAATGATGACATTGTTTTTACATACGCATAATATGTGGTGACGTTTCCAGAAAACACGAGGCGTTAATCCTGTGATGGTTAAATGTTGGACCAACGTCTGCGAAACTGGCTCAATAATAAAACAACATAGGAGTAACTCAGTTTTCTGGAGTTATCCTGTGTAATGTGTTGTGTGATATAATTAGTGATAATCACGATAATAGGGGTAATAATATTTTTTGGTTACGACCGGCGAGATTATGATCAGCGTCTTCCGCTGGCGACAAAAGAAGTGACATAATTAGCTTTGGTTTAATGACCTGTTTGTTTCCCCGACAAAGCAACGAGAAACAATTTCCTGAAATGAAGCTATCAGTAAAATGGGGATTTGACATTGCAGGATTTGTGATGAGCAATGATACGCCATAAACCACTACATGTCATTTGTGCTCTATACATCGACCTCTGAAGTTCCCTTGCTAAGCTTTCACAATTTGTTTGAAATTCTCCGAAAAATAAGATAACCTCATCCTTATTTTCTCTAATGTGATCTAATGGCACTCACATGATTTCCTGCTCTGTGCCATATAATAACCAGGGCAAACCCAGAGTTGGTGATTGACTATTCAGCTGGACAATTCATCTAAACATGGAATTTTAAACGCTATTTCTAGCTTCAAATGATGAAAAATGCCTCTCTATTTCCGCATTTAGCCTACTAGTTAAGCGAGATATAAAGACGAAATTCACGATTTCTTATTTCGGACATGCATGTCAAAAATAATAAATATGGGAATTTCGTCTTTATATATATCCTGCTTAACTGGTAAATGCGCAGCAAAAAAGAAATGAATAAACGTTTGCCGTTCTAGTCTATGTTTACGTCCTATGGTCATTATGATATAAGAAGCCAAAAATAAAAAATACCGATTTTTCACCTGATTTCAGCCTGATTGTGTCGCTTTAACCTGGCTCCATGATCAATTAGAGCCTATGTCCACACAAAAAACGTGATAATTTGAATCCTATAGGAAAACAATGAGAGGATAGGTACATAATCAGTGGTCAAGTGATTGACACTGGAAACGCAATTATGTGAATACATTCTCTGTTGTGGACGGTGTCGTCCTACAGTTGTCCCGCCTTCACACTCCATGCCATAATATCACGTGACACGAATCATCGGCGCCGCCTGGTGAATGTCAAGTGAACCATTTCAGCAGACGGTTAATGTAGGAACGGATTGAGCGGGAAATCCCTGTACTATCGCTGTTTATCGTCTTTTGGTATCAACACATTAAGCTCTGTAATAAGTATTCAAACTTGTATTACAATACTATAGGAGAAAGAATGGTAAATATTACATTTTAGCAAGACCAGATATCAAAAGGATTGTTGAGGTTATATATTCCTTTTCTTATCGTTGGATTAAAAAAGTCATGAAAAATTAAGTAAATCTGATCCACAATATTCTATTCGGTAATTATAAATATTTGTATTCTCTCATATTCGTCATATACAGCAAAGGACGTGTAAACTATTTGCATCACTAGCCTTTAAAGGGTTAGAAAATCTAATTAAGCAGGAAATTATCCAGAACACAGTTTAACCCTTTGGTTTCTGGGGGACCAGAATACACAGGATATATCCTTTATTTTGCCAAATTATATTATCTTACTGACATAGTGCTACAAAATAATAGTATGGCGAACAATCTATATGTACATTCTAGTAAAAAAATAACGTAACATTTTCTACAACGTCGACCCAACGTCTTCGACGTTGGTCCAACATTATATAAATGATTTACAAATGTTTTGTGTTGGCTGGGGTATAACTACAAATGAAGGTGGGAATCATGTAAAATTACTTTGTTATGTCTGACAGTTATTACATGTATGTTAATGAACAAATTGTGATTGGGACATCACGTTAAATAGAGCGAGAAGTCATAATATATCACATCATCCTATTATTAGCCTGAGATGAGATGGCAGAGCCTGTTCTGGATCATAATCGAATTATACCAATTATTTGTTTTTTTCTATGAAAGAGAAACCATAAAAATGTTAAACCAATTAATAAAGCCCATGCCACATAACATAATTAGGAACAGAAAAACATAAAAAACGAGTATAAAAAATGTGAATAAATTGTTATGAAAAACACTAAAAAAGGGAAATGTAGACAATGAAAGACCGAAAAAAAGTAATAAGCTCTGAGCTCTCAGCACCGGCACGGCGTCTTGTCTTATCTGTATCTAGCGTATAGGACTCTATCAACTGAATCTTCTATTTGGTGATTATTATTTTTATGCAAAAACCTAATTACAACTTTGATCATACAATATAATATTATAACAAAATAAGCACACAAAATAAGTTTCTTTACAAAGAAAACTTAAAAATATAAAATGAGATATAAATATAAAACAAATGTTTATTTAGTTTCGGAGTTTTAATATTGTATTCAACAATTAGATATTGTACTCTGCATCAGTAACAAATTATATTTCTGAGCGACACATTTACACTGAGAGTCGGATCATAATGGGCCCAAATATGGTATTCTACCCCCCAATTTAACTAACAACTAAATGGAGGCTGTGATTGGCCAATCTCGTCACGTGACAGGCTGAGCCACTCTTCGATTGGTCGGGGGTGGAATATATTAACAGACGTGGACCTCATAATGTAGTATTATTACTCTCATTATCAAGTGATTACATGGATTGTCACAACTACAATCTACCGGCACTTCTAGCCTTACACGGTACACAGGTATGTCCCCTCCTTTTCTTTGGCTAATGTGCTTTCCTGCCGCCATTTCATTTCTACGTGAAACAAAACTAAAGCTTAGGGACCCTACAACGCGGGGATCGACTTTAGACGTCAAAATCGGACGTCTGTAGACGACAGATTATGACGTCTAAAGTCGATCCCCACAATGTAAGTGTGAAAAATATTTCTAGCAGCCGATATTTTTAACGGCCGATAACCAATAACATAGGTATTCAAATGAAACGGAAAAAGCTAAACTAGTCATTTATGGTGATTTCAAATTGATAAAAACCCTTTCGTCCCCATGGTTTATACAAAAACATTTAAGCGCATGGTGACAATAAAAGACAAACACAGCCAAACAATTAAAGAATCATTCAGCTTCAAAACGCGCATGCCTGGGACGGTCAAGTGTAGGCCAACAGTAGCCTATTGAGTACAGATTGACGGCATTAATATAGCCGCTGAACTGATTACAAGATACTACTCAAACGAGACATTGATCCAATGCTGTTTTAATGTTAGGCCAACGTCTGCGACGCTGAACCAACATTGAACCAACATTAGATAAATGTACAATGTTTGAGAGAAAGTCCTCCTGCCCAGCAAACGCAAGACATTTGTATGACATTTCTGCAATGCCGGCCCAACGTCTTCGACGTTGGTCCAACATTGCATAAAGTCATACAAATGTTTTGTGTTTACAGGGTGACAATACAAACTTGGGGGTCAAGCAGTTTCCAAATCCCCGCAGTAATACAGTCAGTTTGTTTGCAAGTAGGCGACCAAGTAGGGGCAAAAGACAAGGGCTTTGAATTATTACCTCATAGATGTCGCTCAAGTATATATGAACTTGCTGTGATTTGAGAACTTGCTCTTAATGAGGCTTTGGGTATGAAACGCATATTTAGTATTATTATGGAATAGGGCCTTGGCTTACCCACGGACACCATTGCCTTCTGGGGGACCCTTGTCCCGCGAATTTTGACAGTTGACTACACCTTTAAGCGCAAACACACCAACGCGGACTTCAGTGCAAATTTGCACGCGAAGATGATCAAACTCAACAAGAGCAACAAGATTTAAAAACGGTTTGATTTTCTTCGCTGATAGCGCCGGATTTCGCATAAAAAAATCCAGGCAAGTGACGTAACTACCACAATCTGGCCTCGGACAAAAGAAAAACACCGCACATTTCGCGTTGGTTTCTGGGGTTGGTGTGTAGACATATGGGAAAATGGGGTGCCTCTCGCGCCGAAGATACCTGTGAGTGACCGTTAGGGTCTCTAGTATGGGCTCGCAATGGCGGACGAGGGAAACTGCCCAACATTCTCCATTATAACACAAACTTCCTTTTCCCGTCGAATCGACGGTTCCAAGTAAATCACAAAACTCTTCCTCCACTTGTCATGTTTTTTCGTTAGACATCTGGCAACTACAACGTACAACCCTGCGCACGACACGTCCTACTTGACTCAGAGAGAGCGACCTACGGCACGTCCGTAGTCGCTGAGCATAACATCTGAAGTGCGGGAAAAGTACCAAGACTGCATGGGCTCCGGCCCTGTGCGCCCGGCACCAAAGTACCGAAACGAGGCAGTCGTCCACAGATTCTCGCGTCCGGGAAGCCGGGGATAACTGCCACATTAACTTAACGAAGTAAGGATCCTACATTACCCTCGGGTTAGTGATAACGTAGGACCCAACTGACGTGTAGGAGACTGCTTCGTGCAAGTAGCGGGGGTTGTAAAATTATGTAACCTCTTATAACTAAGCATAGTTTAAAAATTATAGCGTGTGTGGTTACAGCGTGGGTGGTTGACGTTGCAGCATTATAAATGAAATTGTCCCATCCTCTTGACACCAACTGTCCTTTATGTATGTATTCATATGCTGCAAGCTGCGACCAACCAATTCATTTATTTAACATAAATTTCTATTCATATTTTAGCAATTAACTTGCTGAAAAATGTATGTACATTTTATATATTTTACACAATGCTGCCAGGCCTGGCATATTGATTTACAATTTAAAAACATTACTAATACGGTGCATGCGGTTGGGCCCGCCATAGATGTCGTTAGGCGCCACAATGGCGTGAACCATCTGCACGAACCGGGCGGGAGTCTGGATTATTCGTCCGACTCTAGTTTTTCGCACTGTTTTGTCGGTCGAAATTTTGTCGCGATTAGCGCTATTCGAACGATTGCTTTTGGTCAAGTCGATTACAGCGTCAGCAGCACCCGGGGTTTTTTCCCGTAGATGTAAAGGTATGCGAGAATATGTTCGTAAACCACCGCCGTTCCCGTTAGCGCGGGATACGGCGGGGGCTCGCGAATGTGGCGCTATATAAGTATTGTCTCTGTTAGACAAGTTGACTTTAACATCTAGTTGCTTTGGGACTGTGGCCAATTTTTTACTGCTTCTGACTGCCGTCGACTTTTTCGTTTTAACACTCGTCCCTTTGGACGTTGGAGTGTCCGCACTACCAGGTCTAGGTGGACCCTGTGGATTCCTACTAGAGATCCTGGTAGCCTTCGAGCTCTGTGGTTTGTTTGGCGTTTTACGCTGTATGGTCGTACCTGTCGTAGGCTTGCACTCGAGATGTGCGGGTTTACCGTGATCCAAAGAGACCGTCTCAACCTTGCCTTTCACTAGGATTTTCATGACTCTGCCACTCCTCGCAACGACCTTATATGGTCCGTCGTAAGGGGCGGTCAGAGGCGGCGCAATTGCGATTCGGCGCAAGAATACATGTGTGCATGTAGCTATTTCCTTGAATTGGAAAATGTTATGTTGTTGTGTGTCACGTGGCGGACATAGACGGAGACGCGACATGGCCACGCATAGCTTGTCTGAATAGTTCTCCAAATCAGTGTTAGCGTCGACGGTGTACTGTTTCGTAAACTCTCCTGGGAGTCTAAGGGTTGTCCCGTATATCATCTCCTAAAAGTACAGCGGGTAACGTTATAGTCCACGGGTTCGGTGACTCGTGCGCCATAATGGCGGCTTTTAATTGACGGTGGAAACGTTCGACCATGCCGTTCGACTGGGGGTGATAACTCGTGGTACGATTCCGTATAATCCCGAATTGATTACATAAACTATCCCACAATTTGGACTCGAATTGAGCGCCCCTATCAGTGGTGATAGTGGCTGGAGTACCATAACGTGCTATCAACCCGCTGAATATAGCATCGGCGACCGTTTCAGCTCGAATATCTACAATAGGTATGGCTTCCGGCCAACGTGTAAAACGATCGACGCAAGTCAGTAGATATCTAAAGCCATAAACATAGGGTAAAGGTCCGACTATATCGATGTGGACATGATCAAATCGCTCAGTAGGTTCAGTGAACTTTCTGTAAACTGGGGTGTTGTGACGTGAAACTTTGGCAGTCTGGCAACCCTTACAGGTACGACACCATCTAGCAATGTCGATATTCATGCCATGCCAGAAAAATCGGGTATTAATCAAAGGTTTGGTAGCTCTATGCGATGGGTGGCCTAAACGGTGTAAGTTTGAAAAAACTTTTCGACGAAATTTCGCGGTAAGGTATGGCCGGTTGTGTCCCGTGGACACATCACACCAGATCAATTGATTATCGAACGATTTGAGTAGTTTGAAATTGATAGTGGATGTAGTCGAGTGTCTCAATCGCGTGAATTCCGCGTCTTTAGCTTGGTTGAGACTTAACTCCTTATAGTCTATCACTGGTCCATCATGTATCGCAGACACTGATGGTCGTGACAGCGCATCAGCGACGAAATTTGTCTCGCCTTCTACATATCTAATATCGGTGGTGAATTCAGCGATTAAAGCTAAATGACGTGTTGGTCGTAGGGATGCGCGTTCAGTCAAGGATGTTATTACGAATGTCAACGGTTTATGATCAGTATTAACGAAGAAATTTCGTCCTTCTAAATTGTGTCTAAAGTGTTTAATTGTGGCGTATACCGCCAAGAGCTCACGATCGAACGCGCTGTAACGTGTCTCTGCTGGGTTCAGCTTCTTGCTGAAAAACGAAAGTGGCTGCCACATACCATTTAAAAACTGCTGCAACACGCCACCGACGGCGACATCACTAGCGTCGCACGTGATGTTTATCTGAGCCGTAGAATCTGGGTGTACCAGAAGAGTAGCGTTTGCCAATATTTGTTTTGACTCAGAAAATGCTGCCTCTGCATTTGTATTCCACTTCAAATCGAAATTTGACTTCGGTGACAGTCTTGTATGTCCTTCGTTGGCAGCTGTCAGTAAATTATTGAGTGGTGTCAACTTCGCAGCGCAATGCGGTATGAAACGATGGTAATAATTTACCATTCCCAGATATCTACGCAGTGCTCGTTGCTTTTCGGGCTTAACGAAATTAACAATCGCGTCAACGGCGCTGGGTTACGGCGAAATTCCTTCGGCACAAACGTGACGGCCTAGAAAACTTAATTCAGTTGTACCGAACTGACACTTTTCAGGACCAATTATAATTCCGTATTCGGCTAGTCGGGCAAAAAGAATTCGTAGATGTTTCTTATGCGTTTTATGATCTGGGCTGGTTACCAGTAGGTCATCCAAATACACAAAAACAAAATCAAATCCGCGTGTAACGTGGTCTATAAAACGCTGAAACGTTTGACCGGAATTTCGTGGACCAAACGGTGTTCTAGTGAAATTAAATAAGCCAAAAGGTGTAGTAACGGCAGTCTTATGTACATCGGACGGTTCCACCGGAATTTGGTAATAAGCTCTGACCAAATCGATCTTTGAAAAAATCTTCGAGCTGGCTAAACGCTGCGTGAAATCTTGTATATGAGGAATCGGATAACGGTCGGGTACAGTCTGTGAGTTTAAACTACGGTAGTCCCCACATGGTCTCCAATCGCCATTTTTCTTTGGCACCATGTGAAGCGCTGAGGACCACTCGCTGTCGCTAGGTTCAATGACCCCTAATTTTATCATCTCATCGAACTCGCGTTTTGCGGTAACAAGCTTATCGGGTGCTAATCGTCGTGGGCGCGCAAACACTGGGTGTCCTTTAGTCACTATTTTATGTGTTATACCGTGTTTAATGGTCTCACCCTTTGTCGTAGGGCGAGTCAGTTCCGGGAACTGGCCGAGGAGTTTGGTGTACTCGTTCTGAATAGTGTCTACTCTGTTCAATGACAGTGGTTTAATCGATGACAGTGTAGCGGCAATAGCTAGACCTGTTCTCATGTCCCGGAGACATCGGCTTCTCAAGTCTAAAAGCAAATTATAGTGGATTAAAAAATCGGCCCCGATTCTGGGTTGCTGCACATCTGCCACTATGAACGTCCACGGATATTCGCGCTTTAAGCCGACATCGACGACGCGTTTACAGTTGCCGTAAGTATGTATAGTACTGTTATTTGCTGCCACCAGGGGGAGACTGTCAGCGTCCGAAATCCCGTTAGCGCAAGATTTCGGCAAAACACTGACAGCTGCGCCTGTGTCAATCAAGTATTTGCATTTATGTCCTTTATCTGCGACATATAGTAACTTAGAGTGTGATAACGCAATATTCGCTACTTCGCGCTGACCTAATGTGACATAGTACAAACAGGGTTCACTGCACAAGCGCGCCTTCTCACCATAAGTTTGGTGGTAGTAGCAAACCTGTGCAGTGGCTGTGTCGGCCGGTTGCGCGACATTATTTTGCGGCGTTTGCCGCGGCGGTGTGTGCGGACGAATATTTTGCTGTACATTCGGCGGCGGAACGAAAGGTCGAGCATTTTGATGTTCATTTCTATAATTACTAGGTTGGTTATGAACAAAACCTGAGGCCTGAACATTAGGAGCAAATGTAGGCGCAGGAGTATAATTGTTGTTTACACGTCCACGTCCTTTATTTCTTTTCCTCTCTGATGTAGTTACGGTTTCTAGTTTTTTAAGTCGCCTGGACAAATCCTCAAGCAAACCAACTAGCTTAGTCGTTTCCTCTACTTTTATTTCCGCAACCCCCGGCTTACTGTCTTCGACGTCCTCTTCAGCGGCCAGTGCCCGGTCGGCCAAAACGGCCAAACTTTCGAGGGTGGCACTGTCTAGTTGAGTTGCCAGATGAGCTCTGATTGAAGCGGGCATCTGCCGGATGAACGCTTGGCGTATGACTGCCTTCCCCACCACGGCTTTCGTGCCAAAACCTGCTGTCTTTTGTAGACGCCGCAGGAAACGCGAGGGAATGTCTGTACCAATTCTTTCACCTGAGATCACTTTATTAACCCTTTCGGGTGTGGTCAAACCTCGTCGCTCTATCAAAATCGCTTTCAGGCTTTCGTATTTATGAGATCTGAAAGGCTGAAGCAGCACGTCCCTCACATCTGATGCAACCTCGCCCGAAAGTGCTGCGCAGGTTAAGCTATACCTCTCGTCATCATCGTTGATCTGGTAAAGAGCAAACTGAGTCTCTATCTGGTTGAACATCCGTAGCATAGAACGTAGCGATTCTGAACTTGGGTAAGTTCGTTGAACGTCTCTGAGGCTGCCTTCCGAATGGTGAAGGGCTCTTTGAGGAATCGCTCCTAGAATGAAGACTTGTTCGTCTAGCTCGGGCAATTCGAGCGAAATCTGCTTTAAGGCGTTGATACTCTTCGTCTGCCTCTCGGCATCGAACCTCATTGTCCTCACTGTCTTGATAATAGTTATCTTTAGGTCGAGCACCCGCACCATCTAGGGGCGTAGACATGAAGCCTTCACTGTCGTGTTGCTTCGACATTATGAAATGTTGTTTTGAAATTATCTAACTATAGAAGCATTTAAGATAGCTGGCCTATTGGCTCTTTGTCTATCCCAAACGTGTTTAAAATGGTATGTCATATTAACACATACCAACTATTTTTGACGTGCCGTGCGCGGATTGGTTGTACGTTGCCGTCGGGGTTGTACGTTGCCGTCTAGACCAGATGAAAAAATGTCTGTAATATGTTGAATCTTAGAAATGTAGACTGCAGAAAATGTTCATGCTATGTCGCATGTTGCGAGAAACAGGGGTTGCAGATATAGTTGAAAATGCGTCGCTGAGGTTGCGCCTAATTGCTGTGCACTAGTTCACAAACGTATATAATCATTTTAGTGAAAACTGTAGGTCTATATTTGACATAAAATGTTTTCACTTATTCACACACATACATAATGATATAGTGAAAACCGTAGGTCGAAATTGTACATAAAAAATGCCAGATACAATTATGACATGCTATGCTAAGCTAAGATAATAGTATATTGTAAATCGACCTAGGTGAAAAAAAAAAATTTCACACAAGTCGAAAAACACATGCAAATATTGGCAATGTTTCGCGATAGCGCAACTGTCAAATTGAATATTTCTGTATTTATAAAAATTTAAACTTCAGAGATAAACTATCATGAGAAAATTTCGTTCTCAAACTGATAGACTAAATGTGACTGCGAATAAAAACAGCTACATTTGTTTTAGAAAAATATTTTAAACATGACTGACAGTAGTCTATGCTGATTGATGATATAGTATATCATTTCGCTGAAAAATGATTTCTGTGATGAACATACCACGTTTTTTTTTTAATATAATGGCACGTTCATCACCGAGTCATTCTTATTAACGTCCGAATCAATCGCTCGCTTCGATTCATTGATTGACGTATAAATCGGCTGTCGTCGTAGCGGTTGTGTTTATTTCGTCTGTGGTGGGTGTGTGTATGGTGTATTATCGGTACTGCTAACATGTGCGACAGACAGCATGTGGCTGCTTGTCTGTGTCAGCATGCGTGGAACGGTGTGTACATAGAAAAATGAGCAGCGGCCGCGTCTCGCCTCACATTAGCATATTCATTACCTACTCCGTGCCCAAATAAGGCGCTAAAAGTAGGCTAGAGCAATTACAAACACCAGAGGGCGTTTCAACGTGAAAAAAAATCTCACACAATTAGTGCTATAATTTTCGTTTCCAAAACAACTTATTTATATTTCCTCTCCTTCAACCGTTTTGAAAAAGAAAATTTATAAATAATCAAAAAAATGTATTTAAAACTAGTCTGTGTATAGTTTTGAACACGTGAGTAATCAGCTCCACCAAATCAAAATGGCGGCCTAATTTATGCTAATGTGATGTGGCGACACAGGTCCACTATCCAAATGCATGCCGGTTATGGCGGGGACACGTGTTTGCCCACGGAGGGCGATCAGCTAATCAAGGGGAACCAGCGTCCAAAATGGCGATCACCTACCAAATACATTTAAAATATTCAGCATTCTCTGAAATAACATATTATAATAGTAATAAAATATTGACCTACGGTCCTGGGAATATTTTTGACAGACCAAATAGGACCGTTTATTGACATTCATTTAGGGAAACAATTTTATTTGGCCCTAATCCTAATAAAGGTTACCCGAATCGAAGCGATATTTATAATTTTTTGTCGATTGTACTGAAAAATCGAAAAAATGACGAGGCTTCGTCTATGGACTTTAAAATCGAGTCGCCCAATTATGGCAATCAACGATAAAAATGAGTTTCCGAAAACACCCACTTCCTATTCGCCTACAGTGGCATTAATAGAATGAAAGCATTTAACAAACTCTTACATTGAAAAAATTATAGACTAAGTCTATGAGAAAATTTTTCAGGATTCTTCTAGAGAAACCGACATGGTCGCCATCTTGGAAAAGCGCCAAACACGTGGGATTTCGTCCAAAAATAAGAAAATTACGCCGTTTTCGACGTAAAAAAACGTGCTTCTCCTCTGATAACTCTTTCTTACTAATTTAAACTGGCATATTAAGAATGACCTAAAGTTTTCACGTACCTGATGAAAAAAATGTTATTGATTTTTTTCAAAAAATCCCTTAAAATTTAATCAAAACTATCCTTGAAAACAGTAGTTTTCAATTGGCGTCTTGGTGAAAACACTGTTGCGTTGACTATCAGTCGTCAGGGGTCACCAGTATGGGAAGATGGGGTGCCTCTCGTGCCGAAGATACCTGTGAGTGACCGTTTGGGTCTCTAGTATGGGCTCGCAATGGCAGACGAGGGAAACTGCCCAACATTCTCCATTATAACACAAACTTCCTTTCCCCGTCGAATCAACGGTTCCAAGTAAATCACAAAACTCTTCCTCCACTTGTCATGTTTATTCGTTAGACATCTGGCAACTACAACGTACAACCCCGCGCACGACACGTCCTACTTGACTCAGACAGAGCGACCTACGGCACGTCCGTAGTCGCTGAGCGTAACATCTGAAGTGCGGGAAAAGTACCAAGACCGCATGGGCTCCGGCCCTGTGCGCCCGGCACCAAAGTACCGAAACGAGGCAGTCGTCCACAGATTCTCGCGTCCGGGAAGCCGGGGATAACTGCCACATTAACTTAATGAAGTAAGGATCCTACAGACACTGTGCGGCGAATTTCGCGTCATATTTGCGTTCGCGTTGTGGTGTTTTGAGCTTAAATTGTATTTGTGCTGGGGTCAGGAAAGCTCAACGGCATCGTGGTTGAATCAGAGCCCGGGAGTACCGGGTTCGAATCCCGCTGCAGCCGATATCTTTCCTTTGTACACACATATGCAGTGACCCAAACAATCGTGGGATAATGACAACCGATCGTATAAACTATTCGCGCCGCATAAAAAAACGTACAAAAAAATTAAGAAATAAAATGACCAATATGTCAAAGTTGACATATAAACGGTCAATAAAACCTTTCTAATATATACCTACAGGGCAGTGAATGACTTGCCATGTGTGATGTGAAGTTCTGCCAATTGTTTTTTCTACTATTTATTATTCAATTGTTTGGCATTGACTATTAGTCCAGGCAAACTGTATTTTTTTGGAACAAATTGCAACAGAATATTTTTTTGCACAAAGCATTTCCTTAAGGTCCCCAGAACTCAAGTAAAAAAGTTCCAAAAGATTCGCTGATGGGAAACAGTCAAATTTGCATAAATCCAAGATGGCCGCCAAATAGCTATACGCGATCATATTTTTGCTTTCAAATGGACTATTTGAGTGATCTTAAGTTCTGGACTAGGGTTTTCAGACACAAGGATATCAATAACGACATTAACAATTGTTTGGATGAATATATTTGTATTTTTTTTGCAAAATGTCCACAAAATAGCATAATTTTACAGAATATAGGTAGGGTTTGTGGTTCCACGTGTGATGTACTCCTAGCCACTTTTTCACAAAATCTTTTGTACCGTAATGTATTTAGCCCTTCATCACTAGCACCACCATATAAGCACATCAGTGCCTTTTCCCCCGCCATTCCCCTGTCATTCTTTACTACTGGCCAAGAACTGTTGAATACCCCTGCTTGCTGGCAAAACAAAACATTACTTTTGAACTTTTTAAGTGCCAAGCCCTTTCCCAATTCGTATAGACGTGATGTAGTGTCGCATCCCGATATTGCGTGGATGAAAAAAATGTTATCACACACATCAATACCAAGCAACTCTTTAGACTGTTGTATGCACCATATTTTACTCTTAGATGAACACTGTTTAGGCTCTGATGCGAGAAACAGATCATGTGTGTTGATTTCAGCACGGTATAATAGGAGTACTAGTAGATCGGTGTCATCTCCAATAATAACAGTTTCTTTGGTTCTGGCCGATGCAACAGCTGTTTGAACGATAAACACATCTGCATCCTGCTTGGCATGATCAGTGCTACACCCAGCACGCTCAAGTTTGTCAGCGAGATAATGTATAAATCGTTGCTTTTTAACTTTATCCTGGAGGAATTCCTCTTTCTTTGATTGCACAATCATTCCACAAGTGAAATTTACAGTGACACCTGTAGGCCTACATGCCTCAGTTCTTCTCAGGTGTGTAGCATCCTTAGTTGATGGCTGGCTCGTCTTTGTATTTATCAAAAACTATAGCACACCTACCATATCTATCTGTTACATATCTGACATATAGAAGACACACACTGTCATATGTGGAACCCCTGGGCCATGGAATACGATGGAGCAAAGCCCCACCATCAAGTATATACTGAACATTTCCACCTGGGTGCCGTTGTTCTTCTTTTACAGCTTTCCATAAAGCATCAGCAAGAACTGCCTTATTTGCATGCAGAGGAAGTGAAACAGATTCAAAAAGATAAGGGGGTGACTACAAAGTTCATATTTGAAAAGTGAAGGTAGATCTTCACCACGTTCTCTAATAGCTACCAGTCTCTGGAATATCAACTGTGGATCTACCTTAACCGATTTACCCTTAACCTTGACAGTTGATCTTGATCCTAGTGTCACTGCTTGATCAGCTTTGCGAAAGTGGAATTCCTCCACCGTTTTTCCAATCATTGATGCTAAAATGTGTTCTCCAATTATTCGTGATATCTCAACATTGACTCCTTGCTGGGCGGTCATTCCATTAGCAATGTTGAAAAGAGAGTCATTCTGAGCAAATGTATTTCTATCTATGAGGTAAATTATTAGCGCATGGGTGTCACAGGCATCTCTGGCTTGTCTGCCCGTTGATACATCTTTGTGTTGCTCGCTAGTTTGATATGAAACACCGGTCAGTTTTCGCATGGCTTCATTAACATTCGCACATGTTGGCATGGAAAGAACCCATACCAAGCGTTGGATGTCATTCCCCTTCCTCTTGTTAAGCCACCTTCACACTACGCTTTAGTACTTGCTCAATTATAAGGTCTGTGGAGAGTCCAGCCCAATACCGGTCACTGCGCCTAACAACATGAAATCCTGCCTCAAATTTTTGGTAGAGATCAGGATGCGATCTTGGTAGTTCAAGCATGCTTTGTACATAAACATGGGCAGATTTTGCATATAGTGTGTGTCCTGATACTGCAAAGAATGGTAACATCTCACGTACTGATTCAAGGTGTAATATCCAGTTGCCTGTTCGTTCAGCTTTGATAAATTTTCTAATTATGTCCACCATTTCTAAATATTGCACCCAGAGCAACCCCGTCCTTGTGGCTATTGAGTTTTTCTTTTCGCTCAAGGTATATTGAAGTTTCTTGAAGAATTCTGATGAACACGACTCTTCGACTGACACTGTAGAATCGGATGCTACTATTCTGCCATAGAGCAATTTTGCCTCTGTCAAATCTGTTACAACAGTATCACCCGCAACTTGCATCTCCACAGAATTTACATCATCATGAGACCCTTTGCTAGTTGTTTCTTCTTCATGTTTATTTGAGTCGTCCTCACAAGTGGTAGTGGCACATTTTATGCATCTGCTAGAAGAATAGTGTGGAGAGCAGCGTCTACTAGCAAATGTCCAGGTAAAGCTCTGGAAACAGCCTTACCAGACAGCATATGGTTGACAGTGTTGCTAGCATACATAACCTGAAGTACCTCCTGTAGCCCTGAGCCTGCCATCAGGTTGCCGACACTACCCAGGAAGCTCATCTCTATGTGAAACCCACCTAGTCTTAATACCACGTCTTTGAGAGCATTGTCTGTTGGCTGTGATCGAATTATTGTTAGAGCTTTCCAGTATAAGGGCTGGTCAAATGTGAGGACGTATGTTACATTGTATTTTCCAGCTTGAGAGGAAACAAATTTCAATGAGGAGTAGATACAGGATGGATCATTAGAATCAAGGTATATCATTGGAAGGAATGTGACAGATGACTGTCCATGATATTCACCATGATGCAACATTTACATCATGCCTGTCCATGCTGGCCTGGGGGATTGAAGGAGTAGAGATGCCTTCCACATCACATCCAATTGTGATGTTGGATCATACGCTGTCACAGGTTCAAGTTGTAGATAGGTGAGAGGTGGGACTTTTGGGGAAATCTTAAAGTATTCAATGTTTATAAGACCTACTGCTGTAATATCTGCAGCCGTCACATTACGTTTGCGAATTCTTTTGTTGATGATATGTATCTTTGGAGTGACTGCAGCAATAATTCCCATTCCATGGAATGTACCTGTACCATCTATTGTTGCAACATTGTGATCTACATTGTCAGCTACATACTGAATATGGCGATCATCCGTGTAAGCAGCTATATCTGTTTCTGGTGTTACTGCTGCATTTTGTTCAAATCATTTTACTTCAGCATAAGAAGATGAAAAACCGTGTTCGCGAAGAGTATCTATCAGGCATCGTGAAGCAAAATGGTGCATTTGCACCCCCAGTCCTATATGAAGTGGAGCAAGTATGGCTCTTGAACGTATTGCTTGCATAATACTCTGACCAATTGATGCCAATTTAATGTCTGTTTCTTTACCAGCAAACATAGTTCTCAAAAGTAGTCGCAATGTCATCCAATTAAACTATAAAATTGCTCAAATAAATCATTGTTGCCAAAAACCTAATCTGTAACTTAAGATCACTCAAATATATCATCTAGGAGAAAAATATCATCGCGTATAGATATTTGGCGGTCATTTGAAAAAAAAAAATTATTCATCAAATCAAATTATATTATTGTTTATTGATATCCTTGTGTCTCAAAACCCTAGTCTAGAACTTGAAATTACTCAAATACCTCATCTGAAAGCAAAAATATGATCGCGTATAGATATTTGGTGGCCATCTTGGATTCATGCAAATTTGACCTTTTTCCCACCAGCGGATCTTTTGGTACTTTTTTTCTGGTGTTCTGGGGACCTTAAGGAGATGTTTTGTGAAGAAAAAAATTCTGTTTCAATTTGTTCCAAATTGGATGAAGAAATAGCTTACTTTGCCTGGACTATATATGGGTGTCAGCTAACGCTGATCTCTGGGCCCTGAATCAGAATTGGTGATAATACAGTATCAGCTAACGCTGATCTTTTGGCCCAGAATCAGAAGTGGTGCTAATACACTTCGCACTTCATGATTGCCACTGGTGCTTTGAGACAACCTGGAGCTCATTCACCAGTGGAGGCCTCGGTACTGTCCCAAACCTTGCAACTGGCAATGAGGTAATTTACCTTAAAAATGACAGTTAACCCTTAAAGCGAGGTAATATTTTCGTATAAACCATGGAGAACAAAGGATTTTTCATTTCGAAATCATCATACATACCTTAGTTAGCTCTTTCTGCTTCATTTGAATACGTATGTTATGGGTGTACGGTCATTATAAAGCTTTTTACTCTTACAGTGCGGAGATCGACGTCAGAATCTGACGTCAGGATCCCCGCGCTGTAACGGTTACCTATTTTTCCCTGCAATATATATACAGATATAGGACGGAATAATTTGTATTTCGTGATGTCGTGATGTCTTTATCGATTTCCCTTACAACGGGTAAATATAGCTGTATCAAACTATGGAGACCAGAGGGGTTTTCAATTTAAGATCATCATAAATGTCTTAAGTTAGCTCTTTCCGCTTCATTTGAATACCTACGTTTTGGGGCCACGGTCAATATAATGTTTTTAATTCTTTCAGTGCGGGAATCGCTTTTAGACGTAAGAATTCAACGTCTAAAGAAGATCCTCGCGCTGAAAGGGTAAAGTGGAATTTTTTCTCAGACCGACAATTACATCAGTCACTCTCTGTATAGATCTTTTTAGCTGAGCATTGTACCGTAGATTTCCCTGTCGAGACAAACACCTGCTGGTCGGAGTGAATAAAAGGACGTCTCCCAGACACAGAGTCCCTACTGTGTCGTTATCAGGAATTGAGGACAAGATCCCTGGCAGACATCTAATTAGGATCAATTGTAAATTCAACCCAGTGAGACATGTTTTGACACACGTAGGGCTCACAAACAGGTAATCAAGATCTATTGTCATTCGATTTTACCATACAAGCAAACACGATATGCTAACCCCTACAGTGCGGGGATCGACTTTAGACGTCAAAATCTGACGTCTGTAGACGTCAGATTCTGACGACTAAAGTCGATCCCCGCACAGTGAGTGTAAAAATATTTTTAATGACCGTAGACACATAGGCCTAACATTGCCGTGTCGTCCTCTCCGAGGACCTGGATGGTTATATCTGCTTTACCCGAAAAATCCAGCATGGCGGTGAATGAGAGCGATCCCGACCCCAAGGTCTGAAAAATGTCCATAACTTTTTAATGACTGTGCGACCTCTGAGCTGAGCATGCGGGTATGGAGCTGAAATGTTACTGATTCTAAAAAAGCTATTTTGGACCTGATAAATCCCCGATATTTTCCGATATGACAGTCCAAAAAAATGTCCCACGATTTTGTATGCAGTCAATCTGTGGCTGAAACCTGTTTCAGCCACTGGAGCTGGGCCTAACATAGGTTTTCAAATGATTCGAAAACAGCTAGCTAAGACATTTGTGATGATTTCACATTGAAAAACACTTTGGTTTCCATGATTTATAGAAAAATATTTCAGCGCTTTAAGGGTTATGTTTATGCTGGGCTGACGTTGGCCAACCGTCTGCGACGTCACCCTACAGAAAGTAGTCATTAGATGATTGGGTGCTTTCACTCGCACTTCTGTTATCAGCGGTATATACTGTAGATGTGGTAATTCTCGCGTGTTTAAATTCTAGCGAATGTCTGATTTTGGGACTTTTTACGAAGTTTAGAATTCGCGAATTTTCAGTTTTTCTTCAGTAGCGCTAATATAATAATAATTTTCGCGAGATTCTTGAATTCGCGAATTTATGCTCCTCGGGAAATTCGCGCAAATTAAATCCTCGTGATCAAAACAAGATCTACAGTATATGATGGATGGTGTTTTCCTGTAATAGAATCGTTATTAAAACATGACAGACAATGGTTTTATTAAATTAGAATTGTTTCCAGTGATTCCTTATAGAACTATTGCAATCATAATATACGCGTAATAACATTGCAATTAACAATCATCTCAAAGATATTTCCCTTGACGAGGGCTGCCTCACAACAAATATTGATATAAAACATACCGTGGTTCCCTATTATATAAAGATATTTTTTACGTAAGTGTCACTGCAGTGTTGTTCACACTTTGAATTAAACGTTGTATATACTAACGTCTATGTCAGACTAATGACATATGTAATTACCACATGACCTGATGACCTAATTAGAATAAAGAGTCAATAAATGGATTCCCTGACTCGCAAAACATATGTAGAGACTCCAACATAATAATTATATCACTACCAGAAAAGGAACTACATGTAGTATGTTTTCCCATGCAGATGTAAGACCTGCGGCCATCTTGAACTTAAATGTTTATAAAATGCTTCCGTGCATTCTAAATTACTGGATCATCTTACTTTACAATTAAATACCATAATTAGAAGATTTTTTTTCGAACAAAGGGTACTCTAAGAAGTTAAAATAAAATTATTCTAAGTAATTTAGCGGTCAGTTTTTATTTATGGCCGCCATATTGGATTTGAAGAATATTTTGAGGTAACCCAGTAGCTTATTTCAAAAAGTATGGTTTGAGGTAGCTGAATCCAATGAGAAAAGCTTGACTGGAAGAAATGGCAGGTTTTGCCTGGCATGGACCTGCATCCACATTCAAGAAATATTCCCTAAAAAACTACTTATTCATATCTAACCCACCAATTAAACTCAAGTAAACTTTATCGTGTTAGTTAATGATAAATACACATAGTTCTTCTGGATCCATCATTCCATGTGTTATCTTGTTATCTGATAACTCTCACAAAATATATGTAAGTCAACTACTACTCGACTCATATTTTAGCGCTGCATGCCCGCCGATTGATGTCCGTGCCAGAGAAACAAATGACCCATATTGCCCGAACAGATTTCTAGTTTGGGCATAAAATGTACCTAATTTTATGTTTAATCTGTGAATTTGAGCGATCAATATTATGATTATATATACATTACGCTTAATATATTAAATATCATGGCATTTTTGTACAGCATGATATCAATAAAATCAACAAAAATCAAAAAAATATCCATAAAATCTTATTAAAATAAGCCTGAAATATATTACTGACCATGAAAAAAATTGTAAAACATGAAAATGTTAACAATAGAGTGAACACAATGGGTTGCTTTTGGACATAACCACCTTGAAAGTGGAAATATTCAAGTGTGATTGACAATAGCTTTTTGGGATATATGGAATCATAGCACATTCAAAGTGAATTTAGCAGTCATTTTATATTTCAGTTTTTAATACTTTCCAATGCAATAACAAATTGTTAACCGCCGTATTCGCGCTCATCTATGGTATCTATAGGACATATCTGGATAGATATATCGTTTGTAACTGCAATTTTCACCATGTTGGCACAATAGAGTTTGATGACTAGCTGAATTGTGATTTAAATGTAACAGGAGCGCCCCCTTTAGGCCGGTCTTAAATGGGTTTCGCACCAATTGCGTAAATTAAAACTTACGTATCATATCTGTAATCACAGGCCCGAAATGAAAATTTTAGCACAGGTTTGACTGATGTACTCAATATGTGATATAAACTGATTTTGGGGGATAATTCAAGTACCCCCCTACTTAACTCGCCAAATTCACAATTTAACACCGACCATATTGAAGTCCCCACACCACCAGCTGACGACTTTAACTATCAGACCTTTTGTACTGGTGACGTCATACAAATCTCTCTTAGCTCCCACAGTAAAAAAAATAACTCCTGTCACGCATTGGGAGAATGGGAATGCGCCTTCAACATGTCTGTGTCTGTGTGATACATTAGAATCTGAGCAGATCTGAGTGTCTGGGGAATTGTGCTGTGTACGCTAAAAATAACAAATAATATAAAAAAAATATATGAATTTCTTATAATACGCAAATTGCAAATTTTACTTGACAATAATTTTTACCCTTTATAATAATCGTTCTTTTGTATATTTCCATCGCCACATATAATAGGTTTTCTGGGTTAGCTTTAGGCATTATCTTGCTATACAGACATTTCAAAACTGACTTGAACCGTTTTCATATTACATAATTCCCCATCCAATCCGAGTTAAACAATAATTTGAAAAAGATAATTAAATGGTTCAAAACAATATTTCAAAAAATCGTGAAAATAAAATAAAATGATATTCTCCAACTCACGAATCTAGACGTTTAAACACTCGTTTAATTCCCTGGAACTGTGATTTAACCTTATTATTAAACGGATTAAAAACAACTATGGTCGTGCTCAGCGGTGTAAGGGTTAACCTTTTCAGCGCGGGGACCGTTCAAAACATTCTACCATTTATAATGGCCGTAGGCCCATAACATAGGTATTCAAATGAAACGAAAAAAGCTAATTGAGACATTTATGATGATTTTAAATTGAAAAATACCCTTTGGTCTCCAGGGTTCATACACAAATATTTAAACCTTTTAAGGGTCAATGGATCGCCCATCTTGGCATCTTGACATCATACTATTCGGGCAGCTAGTTATCACGTTATTAACTCTTTACCGTCAAATTATTCAATTTGAATTTTCACCCACTTGAAGTTGTGTCTCGCTGACGCGATCCACAACTTCAAGTGAGTGACAATTATTCAGATTTGACAAAATGGAGGTCAGCTCTTTTCAAATCTTGCTGGTTGATGTCACATTTTATCTTTACAATATTTAAAATGTTGTACTTAGGGGTCTTGTCAAAATCCGAGAAAAACTCTAATTAGTCGGACCCCACCCACCCACCCCATTACCCATTTTTTTATATTTTTTTTAGAAAAATTTTGAAACATGAAAACAACACAAAAAACACGAAAAAACACACAATTTCCAAAAAAATTAGAATCCGAGTTGGGGCTTGACTCACCCACCCACTTCCGAGTTTTTCTCAGATTTTTGGAATTATTTTAACTTGACAAAACCCCTTAATGTGCTAATAAAAAATGAAAACACGAATATATGCGGCACCGGCGGTTAAAGGGTTAAACGTGTACTCTATTTATAGAATGGTGAAACCACAGAGCACGATTCCAATTCACTAAACAAAATGACATGAAATGAATCGGGCTTTAGGCTTTAGGCCACCTTTGTGCACATATTCACTAAACATGAATGATGTGTCATATAATGAGGAATTTATTGTAAGGCCTCGCTTAATTGGAGAAAACGATAACTGTTAGACGAATAGGAAGATGATTAATGTTTTTCCAATGAATTACCCCCTCTACTTGTATTGTCTACAAAGCGGCCTTCAGTAAAAACATTGAACCGATGTTTGTCAAATGCTGGGTCAGCGTCGTAGACGATCGACAAACAAAAACGAACATCGGATTACATCGGGTTACCACAATAATTATTTGAGCCCCATATTTATTTTGATAAATGCCTTTTTCACAGTTATGAATGTAGAGCCCCGAAGGACTTTACTAATTTAAAACACATCCGACCATAATGATAATCCCTCATAATCAACAGATCGGTCACACCTGACTGATTATAGCACCATGATAATTGGCCTGTACGTGGTCAACAATAACATTTCTGGCTTAGAATGTCGTGGTTGGACTAACATAAATGATGTGTCATATAATGAGGAATTTATTGTAAAGTCCTGCTTAATTGGAGAAAACGATCACTTTTAGATGAATGGGAAGATGATTAATGTGTTTCTAATGAATCACCACCCCCTCTACTGGAATTGTCTACCAACCGGCCTCCAGTAAACACATTGAACCGGTGTTTGCCAAATGCTGGATCAGCGTCGTAGACGATGAGCTAACAATAAACGAACATCGGTTACCACAACAATTATTTCAAACCCATATTTATTGTGATAATAAATAAGATGAACACTTAAAGCACTAAGGGCAACTGTTTTCGTTTTTAATTTGTTTTATTAGACGATTAAATCACTGTCATTGGGAATGAAATAGGTGTTTAAACATCAAGATTTGCAAATGTTCTGTCTGGAATTAAACAAATATGAGTAATTGTCAACCACTTGAGGTTGTAGGTCGCAGTAGCGAGACACAACTTCAAGTGAGTGAAAATTTAAATTATTTCATATAGCGGTTAAGGAGTTAAAAAGATAATAGTGGTGTCTTGGGCTCAAGGGGTGAAAATTCACCCTCGTTTTTAACCATTATGCTGCCGAATTGTTTCGGATATTTTTCATTCATTCGAAGCTGGAATTGCTAACGCAATTTCCGGCTCCAAATGACGAAAAATAATTATATCTATGAAGAAATAAACGTCTTTATAATTTTATCTTCAGATTAACTAAGCATCTAACACAAAATATTTTAGCAAATCGAGTTCAATTTATTTGGTCCGACATTTGCTTGAAAACGCATATATACACGGTCCCGGCAGCAGAAGTACCAGCTTTAAATGAATAAAGAATAGAAACTAACAATTCAACAGCACAAGTGTTAAAACTGGACAATCAGAAAGATGAATCATATCCAGATGGCTTAGGATCCAGGAGAGACAGGGATGACGGATCTCTGATAAAAACGCTACTAAAAGGATCAGGTTGTGTGTCAGATTGTGTGAGTGATAGGATAGCATTCTGAGTCATATATTGCCGTATAGCACGGCAGACGACCATCATTTCTATGATAACTGAGTTGAGGACGAGGTCCATACAATCATAAGGAGCCCTATGCACACAAAAGTGCGGAATGAACTCTTTATCCAGGCCACATATTTAAATAACGACTTTATGTGAATTACTGAAAATGACCTTTTTCAGTGATAAGTGAATCGCGAGGAAGTGTGCCAAAACCTGTCAGACTATATTGGACATTCGCTGTGGAGCGACAAATAACATGTGATAGCAAATATCTTTTAATTTATTCGCATTAAACTTTAAGTCATTCACTAAAATCATGATGTTTAAACGCTCATTCTGTTCTCAATACATGAGATTTGACCGGCTAATAAAACAAATTAAAAACGTCTATAGTCTAAAGGTTAAAGTTGAGTACGTATTATAGTTGGTGGACTATTAACCTGTTAACCTACCCCTCGAAGTGCTAATCCAATCTACAGCCGCTTTCAAACTTTCATTTGTCCTTAAAACAAGACAATTTGCAAGCGCAATGAGCATTGAACTTGCAAAATATACAATTATTTTGATTTTGATTTTGTCTGCCGCGTGGGAAAACCTCAGAGTCTATGATAAAGTTTTTATCTCTGTGGATTATTGTTGTATAAGGTCTATTTGAATATCCTAAGGGGGGGGGGTGTAAAAATCTCACCCCTGGGCAATTTTTATAAATCCAAGATGGCCGCCAAAATGATTTCCACTATATAAATTCTTCCATAGTTTCCTCTAGTAATGCTAGAGAGGCATGTACATGTAATACATCAAAATAGGGATTTTGGAGGATGCTTTATTGAAATATGTAGATTAGACAGCTGGATAATTGTTATTTTGAGAGTCATTGGCCATGTTATGCTGGCTATAGATATTAGTCAAATTGTCAGCACCATGATTCATGTATTGTACCTTTCGTTTATATGTTAACATACATATTTCAAGTTTTTTTTTCGTTTGTGCCAACTTTGTGTGTTATTTTTTAAAAGTATATGATGGATGATGTTTTCCTGTAATAGAATCGTTATTAAAACATGACAGACAATGGTTTTATTAAATTAGAATTGTTTCCAGTGATTCCTTATAGAACTATTGCAATCATAATATACGCGTAATAACATTGCAATTAACAATCATCTCAAAGATATTTCCCTTGACGAGGGCTGCCTCACAACAAATATTGATATAAAACATACCGTGGTTCCCTATTATATAAAGATATTTTTTACGTAAGTGTCACTGCAGTGTTGTTCACACTTTGAATTAAACGTTGTATATACTAACGTCTATGTCAGACTAATGACATATGTGATTACTACACGACTTGATTAAAATAAAGAGTCAATAAATGGATTTCACGACTCTCAAAACCTATGTATAGATTCTAACATATTAATTATATCAATACCAGAAAAGGAACTATTAAGTTTTCCCATACAGATCTAAGGCCGGCGGCCATCTTGAATTTAAATGGTAGTGAAGTGCTTTCGTGCATTTTAAATGACTGAATCGTCTTACTTTGCCATTAAATACTATAATTAGAAGATTTATGTGTTTTTTTCGAACAAAAGGAACTCCAAGAAGTTACAATACAATTATTTTAAGTAATTTGGCGGTCATTTTGGATTTGTGGCCGCCATTATTTGATTTCGGGAATATTATATAGTGTCCCAGAACCTTATTTCAAACAGTATGGTTTGAAGTAGCTGAATCCACTGAGAAACCTTGACTGGAAGAAATGGCAGGTTTTGCCTGGCATGGACCTGCATCCACATACAAGAAATATTTCCCTAAAAATCAAATTATTTATATATCTTTCCCATCAATTAAGTTGATAAGAAATAATTAACATCTGTACAAGACGATGGTTTTGTGAAAGCAATTATTGATAACTTAACAGCAGACCTGATTGATTGATTGGTTGATTGATTGATTTATTAATTGGTTTATTCAGTATTGCAAGGCCATCGGCCCATAGTATAAACATGATAAAACAAATACAGATAATCGTATACACATACGTACATAGTCATAAGGTAAACATGGTAAACAAACTATATGGTCTAGTATCAGACAGAATCGCATCACGGTGCTTGAAGGAATGATATACATATGACGCTAATGGTTTGATTATATTTGGATCAGTAGAAGAAATAATATTTACAAAACTTACAAAATCTTTTTCCAGGATAAATTATTCTAAGTAGTTTGGCGGTCATTTTTTATTTATGGCCGCCATATTGGATTTGAAGAATATTTTAAGGTAACCCAGAAGCTTATTAGACCTACTAGTATGGATGAAGTTTTGTAAACTCAATACATCAGCTCAATGTCTCCTTATTACCTCACGTATCACTAAAATGTCGTCCCCTTAGATATGAAAGAGTGTATCTGCCACTTTACACTAAGGAGACGAACTGTACTCATGTGGAACTTTTATAAACGACTGTCGCCTGTCCGTACTCTGTACCAGTGCATGTCCATCGATCAGGATACAGACACAGGGTCACGAACATGTTAGACGTGGTCAAAGCATCACTGACAGTGGCAATTGGCTTTGCCTTTGATGGTGAGTTCACGATTGCCTCACTTTTAGCTTACTCAAACGTTGTGTGTGCTAAACGTGTATCAATACATGTATGATGGTCGCGGTGTATCTGCACTCCTAGATCTTGAGCACTCAGTTAATCTTTGTATTGTATAGGCTATCGATTAACATCAGTGAGGTACACATTTAGCTGTTAGATCAGTGAGGTACACATTTAGCGTGTTTTTAGGAGAGCCAAACATATGATAGCACTACAAGAGCAGTGTTTTTAATATACACATATTTTCACAGATGTAAATACTCGCTCTGATTTATATGGTCTGTACTATATTTAGGCACAGCCATGCCAGTATCTTTAATCATGTGTCCAGATTCCTATAAGCATCACTACCGGTTAGGATAAAGACTGATGTAAACTCTATTGTGTTAGTTAATGACAAATACACATAGTTATTGTGGATCCATCATTCCATGTGTTCTCTTGTTATCTGATAACTCTCACAAAATATATGTAAGTCAACTACCACAATAGCAACACGGTAATACTTTTTCGGGAAGTACATGTAGGCTACTGCATTCCTCATTAAAAGCTGAGCATGGTAGGATTAAATCCACACCAGACAGATCTAACTACAGAATTTAACCTATATGATTATTCACTTACATTAACCTTTAACCTCCTCGAGGCAAAAACTCGGCTGTGAATGCAAACTGAGATACTGATTTCTGATTCCACTCATGCAGGGTGCTTGTCATAGTGGTTGTGCATTAGGGTGGTCTTACCTTTGGTTAAAAGCATAGAGTGCGCAGCATTGCTTAATATGATATTCGTCATTTCTTCTGTCGAGATATCGACATATATCATGTCATGATAAGACGCACAAAGCGACGTAAAGCAATAGTCACTCACTAATAATGAACAATTCCCTTTAGAAAAAGGGTTACTCTAGACAATAGCCTGTTGTGGTTCATGAAAAATTTTCATATACTTCAATCAGTTTGTGGCTTTGCCAGTGGTCTATGGGAAGTCAGACTGTGATGGGGCTGACCCATGCTGCCTTGCAGCTCACAGTATCCAAAGGAACTATGGTGCAGATAATTTTTTGTAGGCTCTGGTCCGGGGCAATAACCATTAAGTATTTAAGGTCAGCAAGAAAATTCCTGGTTCATCAGGAACAATTACATTTGGTAGGGAGGTTGATTTGACCATTCTGCTCATACCGACCATATATATTTACATATTCTATCAAGCATTAACTCATATTAGTAATCTGCATAAACATCTCAAGAGACTCAGATCATTATATTCTAGTTTGTAAATTAAACCCTTCCTCAACTCATAGTTTAGCGCTGCATGCCTGCCGATTGATGTCCGTGCCAGAGAAACAAATGACCCATATTGCCCGAACAGATTTCTAGTTTGGGCATAAAATGTATCTAATTTTATGTTTAATCTGTGAATTTGAGCGATCAACATTACTGATTATAGGTGACGTTTGATATATTAAATATCATGGTATTTTTGTACAGCAGTATATCCATAAAATCAACAAAAATCAACAAAATATCCATGAAATCATATTAAAATAAGTCCTAAATATATTACTGACCATGAAAAAAATGTTAGGACATGAAAATGTTAACAATATCGTAAACACAATGGGTTGCTTTTGGACATATAACCACCTTGAAAGTGGAAATATTCAAGTGTGATTGACAATAGCTTTTGGGATATATGGAATCATAGCACAATTCAAAGTGAATTTGGCGACCATTTTTATTTTTCCTTTCCAATAACAAATTGTTAACCGCCGTATTAGCGCTCATCTATGGTATCTATTGGACATTATCTGGATAGATATAGCATTTGTAACTGCAATTTTCACCATGTTGGCACAATAGAGTTTGATGACTAGCTGAGTTGTAATTTAAATGTAACAGGAGCGCCCCCTTTAGGCCGGTTTTAAATGGGTTTTGCACCAATTGCGAAAATTAAGACTTACGTATCATATCTGTAATCACAGGCCCGAAATGAAAATTTTAGCACAGGTTTGACTGATGTACTCAATATGTGATATAAACTGATTTTGGGGGATAATTCAAGTACCCCCCTACTTAACTCGCCAATTTCACAATTTAAGACCGACCATATTGAAGTCCCCACACCACCAGCTGACGACTTTAACTATCAGACCTTTTGTACTGGTGACGTCATACAAATCTCTCTTAGCTCACACATTAAAAAAATAACTCCTGTCACGCATTGGGAGAATGGGAATGCGCCTTCAACATGTCTGTGTCTGTGTGATACATTAGAACCTGAGCAGATCTGAGTGTCTGGGGAATTGTGCTGTGTACGCTAAAAATAACAAATAATATAAAAAAATATATGAATTTCTTATAATACGCAAATTGCAAATTTTACTTGATATTTGACAATAATTTTTACCCTTTATAATAATCGTTCTTTTGTATATTTCCATCGCCACATATAATAGGTTTTCTGGGTTAGCTTTAGGCATTATCTTGCTATACAGACATTTCAAAACTGACTTGAACCGTTTTCATATCACATAATTTTCCATCCAATCCGAGTTAAACAATAATCTGAAAAAGATAATTAAATGGTTCAAAACAATATTTCAAAAAATCGTGAAAATAAAATAAAATGATATTCTCCAACTCACAAATCTAGACGTTTAAGCACTCGTTTAATTCCCTGGAACTGTGATTTAACCTTATAATTAAACGGATTAAAAACAACTATGGTCGTGCTCAGCGGTGTAAGGGTTAACCTTTTCAGCGCGGGGACCGTTCAAAAAATTCTACCATTTATAATGGCCGTAGGTCCATAACATAGGTATTCAAATGAAACGAAAAAAGCTAATTGAGACATTTATGATGATTTTAAATTGAAAAATACCCTTTGGTCTTCGGGGTTCATACATAAATATTTAAACCTTTTAAGGGTCAATGGATCGCCCATCTTGGCAGACTAGACGAAGATCATACTATTCGGGCAGCTAGTTATCACGTTATTAACTCTTTAACCGTCAAATTATTCAATTTGAATTTTCACCCACTTGAAGTTGTGTCTCGCTGACGCGATCCACAACTTCAAGTGAGTGACAATTATTCAGATTTGACAAAATGGAGGTCAGCTCTTTTCAAATCTTGCTGGTTGATGTCACATTTTATCTTTACAGTATTTAAAATGTGTTACTTAGGGGTCTTGTCAAGTTAAAAAAATCCAAAAATCCGAGAAAAACTCAGATTAGTCGGACAACACCCACCCACCCCATTATCCATTTTTTAATTTTTTTTGGAAACATTTTGAAACATGAAAACAACACAAAAAATACGAAAAAACACACAATTTCCAAAAAAAATCCGAGTTGGGGCTCGACCCACCCACCCACTTCCGAGTTTTTCTAGGATTTTTGGAATTATTTTAACTTGACAAAACCCCTTAATGTGCTAATCAAAAATGAAAACACGAATATATGCGGCACCGGCGGTTAAATGGTTAAACGTGTACTCTATTTATAGAATGGTGAAACCACGGAGCACGATTCCAATTCACTAAACATGAATGATGTGTCATGTAATGAGGAATTTATTGTAAACGATAACTGTTAGATGAATAGGAAGATGATTAATGTATTTCTAATGAATTACCACCACCTCTACTTGTATTGCCTACCAACCGGCCTCCAGTAAACACATCGAACCGGTTTTTGTCAAATGCTGGGCCAGCGTCGTAGACGATGAACAAACAAAAAACAAACATCGGATAACATAGGGTTACCACAACAATTATTTGAGCCCGATATTTATTTTGTCGTGGCTGGACAAAGAAAATAATGTAGTGGTGTGTTTTATAATTCACTAACATAAATGATGTGTCATGTAATGGGGAATTTATTGTAAAGCCCCGCTTAATTGGAGAAAACGATAACTTTTAGATGAATAGGAAGATGATTAATGTGTTTCTAATGAATCACCACCCCCTCTACTGGAATTGTCTACCAACCGGCCTCCAGTAAACACATTGAACCGTTTTTTGCCAAATGCTGGGTCAGCGTCGTAGACGATGAGCTAACAATAAACGAACATCGGTTACCACAACAATTATTTCAACCCCATATTTATTGTGATAATAAATAAGATGAACCCTCAAAGCACTAAGGGCAACTGTTTTCGTTTTTAATTTGTTTTACTAGACGAATAAATCACTGTTATTGGGAATGAAATAGGTGTTTAAACATCAAGATTTGCAAATGTTCTGTCTGGTATTAAACAAATATGAGTAATTGTCAACCACTTGAGGTTGTAGGTCGCGGTAGCGAGACACAACCTCAAGTGGGTGAAAATTTAATTTATTTCATATAGCGGTTGAGGAGTTAAAAAGATAATAGTGGTGTCTTGGGCTCAAGGGGTGAAAAATCACCCTCGTTTTTAATCATTATGCTGCCGAATTGTTTCGGATATTTTTCATTCATTCGAAGCTGGAATTGCTAACGCAATTTCCAGCTCCAAATGACGAAAAATAATTATATCTATGAAGAAATAAACGTCTTTATAATTTTATCTTCAGATTAACTAAGCATATATCACAAAATATTTTAGCAAGTCGAGTTCAATTTATTTGGTCCGACATTTGCTTGAAAACGCATATATATACGGTACGGGGCAGCACAAGTACCAGCTTTAAATGAATGAAGAATAAAAACAACAATTTGTTTAGCAGCACGAGTGCTAAAACTGGACAATCATGAAGATGGATGATATCCAGATGGCTGAGGATCCAGGAGAGACAGGGATGACGGATCTCTGATAAAAACGCTACTAGAAGGATCAGGTTGTGTGGCAGATTGAGTGAGTGATAGGATAGCATTCTGGAGCACACATTGCCGTATAGCACGACAGAAGACGATGTGAAAACAGGACATCATGTGATGCAAATAAAAAAGCTGAATATATGAGCTGAATATTTTCGACATCAGATTTGTCTCTGATCAGAAATCAGATTATGTCTGATCAGCTAAAATCTGATAGTGCAAACCACAAAATCTGATCGGTACGTATCATTAGATTGTCTGATATATGAGAATTATGGTCTGTCAACATGGTAAATAATGCTCAACAACAAAATGATGTATAGACCCTATTGATGTTTATTTATCGATGCCATTCTTCAGTTATTACATACATTGATCACTGTTTCTAATATTGTTGTAATATAGGCAATCTCATGGATTATACCCACCCTCACCGTCATTTTGTCCCATTTTCACTGAATGACGTGCTTTCTATGAGCTTTTAACATTTAAAATCCCCTACTATCGACAGTTGGGTATAAACCAGGGGATAATCATTAGGCCTAAATCAGATAGCCGTAAAATATATATTATGGTTAATATAAATGACATAAATAACATTAATGATTATTATTCGTAATATATTAAACGTAGACTAAACAGATATAGTAGTAGTGCATCTCTCAAGCTTAATTAGACTAATATCACAGTATCACAGTATTTTTTTTTCGTTATTTTATACTATGAAGTTTACCTCCGAAAAATGTCTGCTAGATTATGTGTGTACAATACTCTGGGTGGCTTAAAGCTGAGTACAACAAAAACTATAGGGCCCACCGGTAGATCTACTCAGCTACTGGAACCACATTATTTAGCCTTTTTTGTAGTCTAGCGGCGTAGCGCATTACCCGGTATCGTAGGTTATCTTCTAATTCAGCAATTATCTATCTATAGGCTATAATGGGCCAATTTTTATAGAATTTTGTTTGTGGTGTTGGTATCAACTCATACAAGAAACAGGTCAACACTATGTCTCTATGAAGTCATGTTTTTTTAAAGCTATAAAATTGGTCGGGTAGTTCCATTAGTCGGTTAAAACGCAGATGATTCAACTAAAATGAGTCCCCGTCAACAGCAATGCCAATCACAGTTGAACGTCAGAGACAGTCAAAAAGAACGGGACGCGTTCAATTAACTTGCATAGCCGTAAAGAAGACTGCAGGCATGTCAATTAAAATAACATCACGGCTCAATTAACTGATGCAACTAAAGAAGACCACACGTGTGTCGGTTAAGATGAGATAAGCAACAATGCCAACATACAAATGTGTCAATTAAAACGTATGTCATTAAATCAGAACGAGAGTTTGCGTCGAATGACTTCCTGACAGTTTTGACCCGAATACAGTTCCATACATTATTCTATGTTTGTAATGTGCCCCTAGTGGATATAGAAACATAATTTGAGTAGATTTAATGCCTATAATCTATTAGTTCCTTTATCGGCAATACTTTTGAAAGAATGGCACTCGAATTTATGAATTACTAGCTGCTGGTTGGCAGACGGTGATGCAACAGACGACAGAAACCCCTGGAGTTGATTAATAGCAAAAAAACAAAAAAGTTCAGTGGGTGACGTACTGTGGCACTCACTGATAGGTCAGTGAAATAAATCAGATAAAAAATATAAAAAAATTGATAGATAAAATACATGCTTTTTTAGAACAGACGACGATATGTAGTGAATATACTATATAAATGATGGTGACGTAATTAAAATAAAATTGTAACTGAAGGTATTTATTTGCAAGGCTCCAAATAATTTGGCGCGCACCAAATAATTATTCGGCTCGCACCAAATGATTTGCGCCTACCAAATAAATAATTGGTGCGCACCAACTCATTTGGAGCGCACCATTTATTCAAAGAATTAATTGTTGCGCACAAAATCATTTGGTGCGCACTAATCAAATACTTTAAGTTACAATTTATTTTCTTGAAATGTTCCTCTTGAAATACTCCATAGTAGGCCTAGAAACCGGGGCTACACACAAATCAATGCGGCCCAGCGTACTATCAATGTTGTAACAGTGTCGATGATAATGACCCAACGTTGTGAACATCCGGGCCATCAATCAGGCATTGACACGATGCTGGATCAATGCCGCTGGGAAAACCTTAACCCATTGACATTGGGTCAACATAGAGGCCTATTTCGTACTTGCATTATCAGTAAGTGTGGAGCGGTCTCTGGTGCAGTGGTATATGCCTGGAAAGTCAAAGATCGCTCAAACCCCACTCTAGTATGGGCCTATAATTATGTGCATAAAGGTGGCCTAGAGAACTACATTTAATATCGTTCATATAGGCCTACAATTGGCAATAGGCCTACTAAGCATAGACTATAATATTGTCTGGAAAGGCAACAGGATTTTTTTGTTGAAACGGCAAAAATATGTTTTTGTTGATATGTCAATTTTTTTCAAATATTGTGAATTGTTTTTTAAACCATTTTATTTCGGAGCTTGAAGTTCACGGAAGTTGAAATTTGGGAACTTGAAGTTCCCGAAACTTGGGAACTTTGGAACTTGGGAACTTGTTTCAACCCTTTGACCGCCGGTGTCGCATATATTCGGGCTTTCATTTTTTATTAGCACATCAAGTACCACCTTTTAAACATGTGACAAAAATAAAATGTGACATCAATCAGCAATATTTGAAAACAGTTGACCTCCATTTTGCCGAATCTGAATAATTTTCACTCACTTGAAGTTGTGGATCGCGTTAGCGAGACACAACTTCAAGTGTGTGAAAATTCAAATTGAATAATTTGGCGGTTAAAGGGTTAAGATATCTCTTTTTATTCGGCGTGAGGTCAGAATTGCGATAGCAAATTTATCACAGCTTAGAGTGAATGAGGATAAGTTGACGTTTTTTAGTAAATGGTTAACCCTTAAAGTGCTGCATTCGAAATTTAATTTTCCACTTATTTGAAGTTGTGGGTCGCGATAGCGAGACACAACATCAAGTGCGTGTATATAGTACTCACATTTGCTTAAATTGCGACCAAACATTTGCAAATCCTGATGTTTAAACGCTCGTATTGTTCCCAATAAATGAGATCTAGCCTGGTAATAACACAGATTAAAAGCGACCATAGCGCTTTAAAGGTTAACGTTCAGTGACCTACGCTTTTATAATGGATGGACTAATAACCCTCGAAGTGCTAATCCAGTCTACAGCCGCTTTCAGACTTTTTCTTTGTCCTTAAAACAATTTACAAGCGAAAATTGTGTATTTTGACTTCCAGAGTACAAGTAATGATACTATTCATGTTTGTAATGCTGGGTAGTATTCATTTAAATACTTAAATATGGAAATTCAAGATGGCGGCCATCCACGAAAATATAATTTTACCTTTCCCCAAATTGTAATAGACAGATGTTGTTCATTTTTTTTGATGTTATTTAGCTTACTATCTAAGTAATAATTACAAATAGTTTACTGGTCAGCTGCATGTCCCTCCAAATCATTGATTGAATATTTCCATATCATCATTTTATGTCTAGCAAATAACTTGTTTTGGTTTTAGATGCATATTAGATACATATGTCAAGTCCACGGCTAGGTGTTCAAGTGAATTTCTTCGAACACCTTCCAAGCTATAAATGATGGGCATTTTTTAACAAAAAAATGGTAGCACCCATGGATAATATTAAACTAAGCATTGCTACAAGCATACTCTAGTCATTGCTTTTGTTGATGCATTTTACTAAGTCATCACGAATTTTGCATTTACATGTTCCTGTGCACACAAGCATGTTTTTACGACACTTGCAGAGCATGGTGCCACAACCTTTCAAACACTGGCACGAAATTAACTCCATGCTCCATGCTTCATGCTTTTGGAACAGGGTCAATTGTCATCAAGATTGGTGAAAGCTTGCCATCAGTGATGCTCCGTCCCAGTGTATCTGGATGTGAAAGCTGTGGGGCTGTAACTTTCGCACATTTCCACACCATACTTTGGTAATGAGTTATCTTTATATGTTGTTCTAAGGCATCACTAGTTGGTGGTAATGATTCAGGGCTGCTTAGTTTTCCAAACAGTAACACTCATTGGTCGTACATACAATGTCACTCACATTGTACAACCTGCATACAAACTTCTCAGGATCTTTTATCTTTTGATCAGTAAGTTGTCCTTCTCTAAGACCACATAACAACTTGTAGTAAACTTTAAATGCTGACTATGCAGACTTTTTGGTGTGCCCACTGATGAATGAAGTTGAGTCACACCCTGTAATTACATGGAAAGGGAGAAGTGATGGGAGAGATCCTGAAGGCATTCGGCCAGCTGAGGTTCTTATTGAAATATACTTTCTTTTCTTTGCTGTACCTGTCATCATCCAAATGTCCTTACATGTTATCAAAGGTGACTATGATAACAACAGCAACAGCACGTCAGTGTCTCTCACCGAAACAATCAGTGTGGCCACATCCTTGTTTATTGCATGTAAGATTATGCGAGTGTCTGCTTCCTCATGAGTTGCTCCTAAATCTGACACATCCACATCTTGTCGGGAACAGCCAACATCCTTTTTATCTTCAAACCCTCCACTAACAACAATCAGTTCATCAGGAGGAGCCCCTTCAATCAATGTATTTGAATGAAGCTGAGCAAGGTCCACCTTGTTTTTAGTAAGGGCAAGAAAGTTATCCCAATTTTGGGGAAGAGGGACATCCCTATCTTCAATATTATAACCCTTCATGTTGGATGACTTTTGCCAGTGCGTTTTTCTCTTGTAGCTGACTTGATGGAATCTGTCCAATATCTGTCGAATGTAACATGTATTTGTTGACAAGCTCTGCCATAAGGCATGACAACACCCATGAAGACATCAGCAATATCTCCAAACGTTTTGGCCTCTTGTGGCTTCCCTATCGCTACTATAAGATCATTGCCATCGATTATTAAGCAGGATGAACCTTCTGCTTCAATAGATTCAGAACAGTTGATACCACTGAGAAGCACGTCAGCTAGAATTGACTTAGTACCAGTGCGAATTAGCTGCCCATTCATTTCGGCAAGAGCAATAGGAGCTGGTAGAAGCTCATGCTGCATCACCATCTGCATGTCAACACTACGGCCGGCTCCATATGCAGTTATTAAGCGTTATAAAACTGTCCTGTCAGCCTTCAGGATGGTATCTTTCCCCTTTTCCCTGCTCTTCATGGGAAGTTCATAAAGGGACTTGAATGTAGCAGGACTGTTCCGTTTTATTGGAGCGTAGAACTGCTGAACAGCTTGTTGTGATTCTTATTGTCGCATCAGTAGCTGTTTGCTCACAAATTGTGTCAATTGAGCCTGGCCTTTGATTTCTGCCTGCAGTAGGGAATCTTGGATTTGGGTGGTTACCAAATCCTTTGTGGCGATATTCTGGAGGACATGGTTGCTGATTCACCATGAAAACAGGTTAAATCTCTGAAAGATATGAAAGATATAAGGCATAGAATCCTCGTGATCATTATCTTTCTTCTTCTTCTTCTCGTGATCATTATCTTTCTTCTTCTTTTCCCACTCTTACTATGCCCTGTATTTCTGGCACTGTGTTCCATGTGAAGCATAGCAGTAATTGCAGCAGCGTTGTGTGACCTCAAATTGTACGACAAGGCCCAGCGATTGAGAGCTGAAGGTGTCTGCCAACTATGCTACCACCAGATTTCCCGGTACCATTCAACCATTCTTGACTCTGATCTGGCGACAACTGGTTGAATTTGGATTCACCTCTCTCGACAACAAAGTTACATTCCTTGAATTCCTGCTAGACAGACTCGGGCAATGACTGCATGTCTGCCAGGTATACAGGGCCCTAGCGGGCATAGTTAGGATGATCATACCTCATGAAGTATGGTAGCATTGAACTGAATGTAGACAAATTCAAGTCCCATAGTCCATCTCGCTGAACTATAGTGAATCTTAACGGTATTGCTACACCATGTATTGCCACCAGAAGCTAAAATTGGCATTTGTCTCATTCTCCTGAATAAAACTGGTCTGTGCTCAGCATCTTGATCAGTTCGTCCAAGTTATCATGATTTTTCTGATCAATGAGATGGCGGGTGTCTGCTTGAAAAGTTTGATCATGTTTTCTAAAATAGTCTATCATATGTGGATGAAACAGCCGCCAGAGGGCCTGAAATGTGAGTTTATGGGTTCGGACACTTTTGTTGTAATGCTTGCAAGATATCACTTTCTCACATGAGTTGGGGCCAAGGACGCCACATTCAACCCATGCGTCTTCTATACACATCCTTTCATATTGCTGACCAATGACTTTGATGGAGTTCAATCAAACATGAAATCCACCAAGATGAGGTATTAATTTATCTCTATATTCAGTTGCATCAGTTTATAATATAGTGCTTGGTCAGCTGTAAAGACAACATACACCTGCCCAAGCTGTGTTACCACGTACATACATCGCCTGACAACCGTATTCAAAGTGGTAATATCATGTGTTGGTGCCCGTATGATAGGCATATACCCAACTACACTTTTAACAGAATTTGTTTGGGTCCATGATTGATTAAATTCAGTCCACCCAATTGTATTCTCACCTGACTGACGTTTGAGGACAAAAGCAATGTCTACAGCATTGGCATGCCGCATTGGGATGGAGCATCACTGAAGGCAAGCTTTCACCACTCTTGATGACAATTGACCCTGTTCAAAAAGCTGGCATGGAGATAATTTTGTGCCAGTGTTTGGAAGGTTGTGGCACCATGCGCTGCAAGTGTCGAAAAAACATGCTTGTGTGCACAGGAACAAGTAAATGCAAAATTCGTGAGCTACATGCATCAACAAAAGCAATGACTAGAGTGATTAGTATAATATTAATCATGGGTGCTACCAGAGAAAACAAATTGAGCATTGCCACAATTCATTTAGTCACAGAAATGCATAATCTTGCTTCGCTATTATATTCACTTAATATCAAACCCAAAACAAATTGTCCATAACTGTTACATTGCAAATAAATAATTATTTCTGCTAAAAATATTATTGAAGCTTATTTTGTTAAAAAATGCCCATCATTTATAGCTTGGAAGGTGCTCGAAGAAATGTACTTAGACTCCTATCTGTGGACTTAGCATATGCATCTAATATGCATCTAAAACCAAAACAAGTTATTTGCTAGACATAAAATTATGATATGCAAATATTCAATCAATGATTTGGAGGGACATTAAGCTGACTAGTAAACTATTTGTAATTATTACTTAGATAGTAAGCTAAATACCATCAAAGAAATTGAACAACATCTGCCTATTACAATTTTGGGGACGATAGGTAAAATTAAATTTTCGTGGATGGCCGCCATCTTGAATTTCCATATTTAAGTATTTAAATTAATACTACCCATCATTACAAACATGAAAAGTATCAGTACTTGTACTCTGGAAGTCAAAATACACAAGTAGAACAAAACATAATTCTTCTGAGTGGAATAAAACTGATAATATTGTGATTTTCATTTTTGTAGATGGCGGCCATTTTGAATGTCCATTTTGACGCATATCGCATCATAGTACAGCTGGGTAACGTCATTTTTCGGATTCAGGGGGTTAAAATACATAAAGATGACTATGTCACTTTCTTTTACTAAAAAATGCACCCCAATATTCGTTTATCTGAATACGGGCCTAGCCTAATAGAGACTGAGCTCTACCGAGATGTAAATGGGAGCAGTTTTTTCCAATGCCTTGTAAATGTAAAAGCAGAGCTTAAAGTCAATCCTTGAACTAACCGGTAACCAGTGCAAGTCACGTAGCACAGGGGTAATGTGATCTTGAGTTTTAGTCCGAGTGACCAAACGAGCAGCGCGATTTTGGACACGTTGCAGCCGAATCAAGTCCATTTTTCTCAAACCTCCCAGCAGGGCATTTGAGTAGTCAAGTCTGCTCAGGACTGCAGATCTAGCTGCATTGGAACATGCATCTCTGGTTGGATATTTTCGAATTTGTCCAATTTGGCGCAGATGATAATGTGATGATCTGCACAACTCCGACACATGGCGCTCCATCGTCATGTATTTGTCAAAATAGGCACCAAGGTTCCGCACAGAATCACTAGGTTCAAATATGATATTTTGAAAATTTAATGTAGATGTCAAGTATCTATTTTCATGATATTTGGACTGGAAGATGATAAACTCAGTCTTGTCATTGTTTTAGTTCGTGAATGAGCATCCATGCTCTAATTTCTTGGATGCATTTTTTCAATTTTTCCAGTGCATGTTCGCGGTCACCAGGGATAGTTGGGTCAAACGTGATATAAAGCTGGGTGTCATCTGTATATATGTGATATTTGACGCCATGTCTCTTACAAATAGCAGCAATGAGTATGGTATAACTTGTGAACAATACAGGACCCAGAACAGAGCCCTGTGGTACTCCCCTTGACAACGTAGCTGGCTTTGATACTGTTATACCAGTCCTAATCCTTTGATTTCTCTTATTTAGGTAGTTCTTGAACCAGCTCAGTGCTACACCTTTCGCGCCAATATTATGTTCCAGGGTATTTATCACTACATCAGGATTGATGGTATCAAATACAGCACTAAGATATAGAAGTCTAGAAGAACCAGTGCTACACCCGGCCTTTATCCAGCTGATCTGAGATGTCATGCTGTACTTTCGTAAGTGCCGTCTCTGTGGAGTATTTTGGTCGGTAGGCTGATCGAAGCGGTTCACCAAGGCCATGATCAGACATGTACTTAGTCTTAGCAAAACTTTCTCAATAAGTTTGCCAGTGAAAGCAAGATTTGACACAGTATAAAACGTCAGCCCTTGACGTCGTCCTGACGCCAATACGACAAGGCGGACGGCGAAGAGCTGGTTATAAACTCTATAGATTCCAGATTCGTATTAACACAGACACCATGATTCTGGGTCAAAAGTCGTATTTATTTCATTCATTTCACTGTGTAGAACACATAAGATCACATACAGTCCAATCGTCGGTTTACCCTGTCTAACATGACAGGGAAACACAATACGTAGCCTTCTAGCTTACTTCACCAGTTAGGCGCGCACCACTCTTTGGTCGCCATCGCTCGACCTTTTATATGCGACCCCATCATCATATCTAATAATAATTACAACATGGATTTAACATCTAATCATATATAAACATAATCCCAACATTGCGTTAACATACATTTCGTGGCGAGGCTGCCAGTGACTCACTCTGTGAGTCGGCCTATCTTAATGGATCTTCTGACCTTTGGCAGACCATCCCGGACAGTCCGGTAACGACTGAATCCAATCATACTCCAATCCATAATGGATTGTTGTTTGACGGTGTCCGATTCTGGCCAGGTCAACAGCAGTTATCATCTCTGCGCTTGCCTACTGCGTTAGGCATGCATAAGTTTACATAGGCCTATCCCTCAAAGTTAAAAAACGGATTATGTTCTTTTAACTCCAACTAACACTGATAAAATTATGCATGGACCTCCAACAGTGGTACACGGAATGTGAGTAAGATGAACATTTCTTAAGTAACAACAAGTACGCTCACCCCTGGATGGTGAGTCCCACAATGATAGTACTTTTACGTAAGTCAAATACGACCAACTTGTGTACTTGTGAGGGGTTCTTCTATACTAGTGTGCAACAGTGATACAATCATATACAACATAGATACACAACAATGATACATTACGGAGATGCGCATCACACAACGTTACAGGATTATAGGCATTACACTTGATCACCTGCCCTCTCTGGTCGCGTGATTGCGATCCAATGGGCTCCAGCTGTTGTAGGAGTTGGAGGTTTGACTGCCTCCGTCAGGAGACCACGGCGAAGTTTCCACAACTGGGCTGCCGGACACTTCCACCATAGCAAGAGCGCACAACCAATGACTAGAGCAACCGGCGACAACAAAGACAGCGGCAATGCCCAGCGGAACGAGGACCGCCGGCCGGACGTGTCCAATGTCCAACTGGGCACCCGAGCATTTAATTTTTCAAGGGTTATGTCCTCAATTTGTGGTAATGCTTGCCAGTCCTGGTGCTCGAGGCGTGTTTGTAAGAGCTCTTGCGGTACAAGGGTGGATATATTCAATGGCAGATGAGTAAGAATAGCTGGTGTTATCGCTAACTGAGCCTGCAGATGGGCCACCCCTGGGAGTGTCCAATCTCGACCCTGCACTCGACAGTCAGCAGCCACTCTTAATATAAATATGCCTATTTCCATATTTTGTCGTATTTCCGGTTTTCCACGACAATGTATGGAATATCCCTCTCCGTAGGTACTAATAGCATACATGGCAGGCGCCACCTCCTCTGCATACCCCTCAGGGCTTGTCTCTCGAGCAGCGGTAAACAGACAGCTGCCTCGTTGAGTGACGTCACCATTCAGAATACCTCTGGTGCAGAGAAGACGACCCCTGCCGTAAATGGGACCCGAACGACAGATGGCCGGCTCGCTGCCTACACAGTCGTGGGGTTCAAATATTCCGCCACGTTGCGTATCAACGGCGACATCTTCGGGGGTTTGTACGTGGAGGGTGTGGCCCGATCCATTAACAGGAACCGGCCACGAACGGATACGGTAACGAGCGTACCGTATTTTGTCCATCAGAGGCAGTTGGGCTGTGAACACCAAACGTCGGGTCTCTTCCCACACTGGTACTAACGATATATGTTGATAATACCAAGCGAGACCCGGCGAAAACAGACCAACGCCCTGACTATTCTCTAGAATCAGCATCAGCTCGTTAGGAGGCAATATCTCCTCCGTTAGCTGTCCCAATTCTAGGGATGCGCGTTGGCGCTGATAGCGATCGGATTCGCGCAGCCAAAGATTATGTACACTCTCTAGGGCAGACAAAATCCGATCGATCTGGGTGCTCTCTTCCAGAGCAATTAAACTGCCCACGAACCCATCTAATACACGGCGGTAAGTTACTAATTCAGCGTACAGCTCCTTGGCGAATTGTTCAACAGCAACGAGGTGTTGGCGATTGAGACTTACCTCAGCCCGTGTCTGATTGACCACCGATATCAGTTCGTTGGTGGCGTGGACAATACGTCTATTTGTTCTTTGGGCTTTGGCAATGTGATGTTTTAACTGAGCCACCTGGTTCTCTGTGGCTGTGCCGAACAATGTAGCTCCAATCTCACCCACAAAATTGAACAAACCTCGTTTAATTCGTGTGTTGGGAAGCATCTGCGAGGAAGGTGTCATCGTAGCCTCCATGTCGCGGATGCGCTGCTCCCAAACATTTCGAGTCGTACGCGAATAGTTCTGATGGGTTCCCAGTTTTTCTATGACCAGTCTTAATTCATTCAGACGCTCCTCCATGCGAGGCTCGCTTCTGGGAGCGTCTATGACCACTAAGACTGTGTATGTCCCGCGGCGCACGTGTATGTCCGAGGCACGAGTAATTAACAGTCCGTCACTCAACAGGTGTGGGACGTTGTCCGTCAACATGAAGGGCATCTGTGCCGCGTGACATACAGCTAGCCAGCAAACGCACACACGGAAGTTAGCAACTCGCATTTTGCACGTTTCTGGTGATCTGGTGACGGAGGTGAGCAAAATGGTAAGCGTCGTTTAGGTGTGCGACGTAACATGCATCGACCGCGCTGTCGTCGATGAGGAACATCGGGCGCAGGGCGTTTTATTGAAGCCCGGCCGTCAATTGCCCAGCGGCGATTTCGGCGACATAATTTCAGAGGGGGCACATTATCTGGCAAATTAGAGGGCGGAAAATTTGTAGGCTGTTTGACGGCCCATCCTTCCTCTCGGCGAGTTAATGTCAACCGACAGGGGGAGGGGTTGTCCTGTGGTGGGGAATCCATAATTACTGAGGAGGGTCCCGATCCCACGGAATGTCCCGAGTGGGTGGAAGGGGTGGGGGAACCTGGCGACAGAGGAATGTCGATGTCTGCCGCTGGGGGCGCGTGTGAGTCTCCCTGTGAAGGCTCGACCAATGGCGGCGTCTGTGAAGGTTCGCACTCCTCCTGACCGGCGCGTGCCAGCCCGTTCGGGGGGGTTTGTGGCGGTCTAATTATGGGAGCGCCACCGATTACTGCACTGGGGCGACGCTGAGTACGGCGTGGGTGTGGCGTAATCTCATCCCAGTTGAGGTGAGGGTCCACTAACTTTACTTTTTCGCGATTAGCGACGCGAAGTTTACCGCTCTGTTGTTGGCGGAGCCACAGGACAGGACCGCGCACGCGCACGACCTCCCACTGCGGATCCCAGCGGCTAGTTAATGTTAATCGCTCCTCCGCTTTGAGTAAGACCGTGTCACCAACATGAATATCTTTTGCATCGGCGCGGTTCGCTAATCGTTGCCTATTGTACTTACGACTGTCTGCTGTGGCATGGCGTGCCGTCTGAAGAGCTGATGATAAGTCATCCAGACGGTTACCGAAATGATTGGCGGTGCGTGGCTGTAATAGCCGTGTCAGCGGTGTTCGAACACGGCGCCCATAAAGTAAAAAGAAAGGGGTGTGTCCAGTGACGTCACTGACGCTCACGCGGTATGCCGCAAGACAATCTCCAAGCCGATCTTCCCAATCTGGTGTATAATTATTCACAGATTTGGCTAGCAACTCTTTTAATGTGCGATTAAAACGCTCGGTTCAGCCATTACTCTGAGGGTGAACGGGGGTGGTGGTGCGGTGTTCTACGCCCAGTTGCTTCAAATATGTGCGCCAGGCGGTGGCTTTAAATTCCTGTCCGTTATCTGTAATTAGGACTTCCGGTGCGCCGTGACGTGGTACGACGTGGGTCGCCCACGCCTGCCAAACGCTGGCGTTTGTTTTGTCTTTTAGGGGAAACGCTTCTGCCCACCCTGTGCAATGATCGATCAATGTCAATACATATCTATTCCCATTATGAGAGGGGACAAACGGTCCTATCAAATCTGCCCCGACTATCTGCATTGGATATGCCGCTAACGGCATCTCACCCATTGGTACATGATCCGTACGACGTTGGTGAACACGGCAGACTGGGCACAGTTTTAACAGCTCGTTTATCTCACGTCGCATACCTGGCCAAACATACGCCTCGCGCAGACGCGCAAGCGTTTTGCCGGTAGCCATGTGTCCCACTTCCTTGTGGGCTCTTTTAATGACTCTTTCCCGGTAAGTCGCAGGTAATACTAGACGTGGATAACAGGCTGAATTTGGGGAGGGTAGTGCTATGCTGAATAATCGGCCTTTAATTAATGTATAGTCGTCACTGTCCTCGGTGAGCGACTGTAATATGTCAGGAAACTCTTTGTGCTGTGCTTTGCTGACCTCCTCGAGATCAAGGCCATCGTATAGTAATGGCAGCACATCAGAAGTGTCCTGCTCAGGGATGGCTGTGGGGTCCACCCAGTCATCGCAATCGATAGTATGTATGCCTGTCTCTGGGGGAATGCGGGATAACATGTCTGCGCGAATATTATTTTTACCCTTACGGTATTGTATTGTAGCGCCATATTCTGATAGTAATACAGCCCACCGCTGAATTTTCGTGTTCTGCATTTCTTTCGTGAATAAAGAAGTGAGGGGCTTGTGATCGGTATAAACTGTGAAGTCGGCACCATAAAGATAGGGGCGTAATTTTGATATGGCATAGACTACCGCATAGGCCTCTTTCTCAATTGTAGCCCAGCGTCGTTGAACGCTTGAAAGAGAGTGTGATACATACTGAATAACCCTTTCAGTCCCACTATCGTCCACTTGCACTAAAATTGCTCCCACGGCATAGTCACATGCATCGGTATACAGTTTATACGGCCTATCAGTGCGTGGGGCGGTCATGACATGGGAGGAAGTTAATAACTGTTTTAATTTTTCGAACGCTTCGCTTTGAGACGGTCCCCACACAAAATGTGCGTATTTTCGTTTCAATTCTTCGAGAGGCTCCGCTATTTGCGCATAATCTGGTAAACATTGCCGGTAAAACCCTGTCATCCCTAGGAATGACCGCACACCCTTTAAATCCCGGGGTGGGGTTAGCTTAGCAATAGCCTTGACTTTTTCTGGGTCAGTATGGATCCCATCCCGATTTACTATATAACCAAGCAGTTTGATCTCCTCTAGGCCAAAGAAACATTTTGTTGGTTTTAAACGTAACCCAGCCTCACGAAGGCGAGCAAATACGAGCTCTAAATGCTGTACGTGCTCCTCTTCGCTACGGCTATAAATGACTATGTCATCTAGATAGACCATGACAATGCGGCCAATGAGACCCGCTAGTACCTTGTCCATCATTCTTTGAAATACTGCGGGTGCATTCGTAAGTCCGAATGGCATCCGTAAAAATTCATAATGGCCTAAGTGACATCGAAATGCTGTTTTTTCAATCGAGTCTTCTGCTACGGCTAATTGCCAGTATCCGGCCTTAAGGTCCAAAGAGGAAAAAATAGTACTGCCTCCAACTTGGTCAAAAATATCTTGAATTTGGGGTAGGGGATACTGATCGCGAATGGTGACTGAATTCAACTTACGGTAATCCACACAAAACCGTGTAGAGCCGTCACGCTTTGGGACCAGCGTGATCGGGCTCGCCCAGGCCGACTCACTCGGCCTGATTACATTTTCAGTCAACATATCAGCGATCGCCTCCTCTACAAGTTTACGTTTTGACAGTGGAGTGCGATAAGCGGCCTGACTTATGGGAGGGTGGTTGGTTTTAATATGTTTGGGAGAATTCGAACAAAAACCATTTGGCTCACCTTTTGCTGAAAATAGGTCTGCGTTTTTCTGAATTAACTGGTTGATCTGCTCATCCCCAGTCTCTGGCAATACCTGACCAAGGCTAGCCTCGAAGGCGTGCTCAATGCGTCGCATTGGCCACTCCCTTCGATGCCATCTCAACACATTTCGACCGAAATCGATTATGCCTTGGCCATCCTGTAGTGCATCTTCTCCCAGCACCATTTTGCACGGCAGGTCGCCCAAAACCGTAACCCGGATTGGCTTTGCCACCCCTTGGATTTTGATTTCGGTCGACCCTCTGACGTCCAAAGATGCGCCGGAGACGCCTCGCAACGCTGGGGCGTCTGCCAGGAGCCTGTGGCGATGAGCACGATCCGCCAGTGTGTGAAATATGTCTAGTCGTAGGAGCGTACAGGAGGCTCCCGTGTCCACCAATGCACCAATGGACAGGCCACCAACCTGTAAATCGACCACTGGTCGACCTGACACCGCACCTACGACTTCTGTCCGTTTCCCGCACGGCTTTGGCGGCACTCTCGGCGCATGTGGCCTACGCGGCCGCACCCGAAGCAACGAGGTTTTCCGTCGGGGGTCCAATCAGCCCCGGGCTCTTGCACAGTACGCGGGGGTTGTTCTGGTCCTCTCTCCCGGAATGCTGGCCGAGTCGCAGGAGCGGCAGTGGTCCGCGGTGGCCTTGCCTGGGCCTCCAACTTTGCCACCTTCGTCTGGAGCCGCTCCTGGCTCTGCAAGAGTTTCTTCAGTAGGGTGGCAGTAGTCTGGTCGTCCCGTGCGACTACTGGCCGCGGTGACGCGGGGTTCACCGGCGCGACCTCCATCGGCTCCTCATGCCGACTCAGCCGCGCGTATGCGTCCTTCCTGGCACTGTAGCCAGCCAGGGTGGAAAAGGCCTCTTCCAGCGTGGTAGGGTTGCCCTCTTCCACCAGCTTTCTTGCGAGTTCGTCGCTGCGCAGCCCCCTGGCAAAAGCGCAGATCAGAATTCTATTCTGATCCTCGTTTCTACCTTCTCCCGGGTAGGCGGCGTCAGCGACTTCCCGGAACCGGCGGCTGAAACTTGCTTCTGGCTCGTAGGCACTTTGCCGGGTCTTTTCCACTTCGTCGCGGAGGGCACTACTTTCGTCCACATTCAGGAACGAGGTCCGCAGATGGGCCTTCACATCTGCCCACGGCACATTAAAACGAGCGTTAATTTGGTCATTGGTGGCCAGGACGCCAGCGATATAGCGCTCCAGCTCCCAGCGCAATGAGCCAGCCGCAGTCCTAGCAGCGACCTCTATCTGGTTCTCGGCGCCTACCTCGGCGCCAGCCAACTCAATGTCTTTGAACCAGGCCCTGACGCCCGCCGGGCTGGTTCCGTCACACGGCGTCGTTTGCCGTATCAACGCCTGCTTACATTGTTCGTGGTGACGTCTGAGGGTTCGGGTTGTCTCTAGGACGGCCATGCCGTCGGTATACTCTTTAAACTGGGCAGGATCCATACTTAAAAAAGGACAGCTTACCCTTTTAAAACAAAGTTTTTCTGGACCCTGTCACCAGTTTACTCACAGTTTTGGCAAGATCTGGCCGATGTTGTAGATCTCAGCACATCTCCATCCATGCCTCCATCTCCTCCTCAAACGCCTCCTCGTCGCTGGTGAGCTCTGGGAACTCAGCCAACGCCTCACAGATCCTCAAGACCCTCTTCTTCTCCTTGTGAGACATTGGCGCCCATTGCGTCCGCGGTAGCAGCTTAATAACCTTGGGCTTGTCCTGTGTAGTTTCACCCGCCGCAGCCTGTACTGTTTGTCCGCACGTATCGGATTTGGCCGTGGCGTATGGCTTGCCTGCCGGCACAGTGTTTTCCATGTGGCCTGCGTCTGCTGCCACAGTGCGTTTTGTAGTGTCTGGCTAAGACATTGTCAACTTTTCAAAATTTAAATTGTCTACACAGATCCTGAAAGCAAACTCGCCATTTATAAAACGTCAGCCCTTGACGTCGTCCTGACGCCAATACGACAAGGCGGACGGCGAAGAGCTGGTTATAAACTCTATAGATTCCAGATTCGTATTAACACAGACACCATGATTCTGGGTCAAAAGTCGTATTTATTTCATTCATTTCACTGTGTAGAACACATAAGATCACATACAGTCCAATCGTCGGTTTACCCTGTCTAACATGACAGGGAAACACAATACGTAGCCTTCTAGCTTACTTCACCAGTTAGGCGCGCACCACTCTTTGGTCGCCATCGCTCGACCTTTTATATGCGACCCCATCATCATATCTAATAATAATTACAACATGGATTTAACATCTAATCATATATAAACATAATCCCAACATTGCGTTAACATACATTTCGTGGCGAGGCTGCCAGTGACTCACTCTGTGAGTCGGCCTATCTTAATGGATCTTCTGACCTTTGGCAGACCATCCCGGACAGTCCGGTAACGACTGAATCCAATCATACTCCAATCCATAATGGATTGTTGTTTGACGGTGTCCGATTCTGGCCAGGTCAACAGCAGTTATCATCTCTGCGTTTGCCTACTGCGTTAGGCATGCATAAGTTTACAACAGGACGGTAATTTCTCAAAGAGTCTTGGTCAGTGAAGGTTTTTTTATGAGGGGTGTCACATCTGCTGTCTTGAGAATCGCAGAAAAGACACCAGATTTCAGAGACCAGCTTATTATTTGACATAGTATAGGCAGATGTGCTGTGATAGTCTTTTTCAGCAATGATGTTGGAAGTGGGTCAAGAGGGCATGATTTTGATGGTCCCTTTATTATTATGTTTTTGAATTCCACTTCATCTATTGGATGAAAATTATGTATTGTTGGAGGCGAAAGAGACTATGTATTTACATCATGGTTAGTATTATTACTAATAGATTCCGACTTTACAGTATCATGGATAGTCGTCATGATTTTGCCAATTTTGTCGATGAAAAATTTTGAGAAGACATCACAGATGGCTTGATCTGACGCGAGCTTTAGTAATTTATTTTCTTCTTTTCTTTGAAGAGAATGCAGAATTTTGAAAGTTGTTTTAGTGTCAGCATCTGACAGACTCTCTGTGTAGTATTTTGCCTTAGCTGTCTTGATTTCATTGGCCACCAGTCTAGATTTGTTTTTGTACATATCTTTATCAACCTCAAGGCCCCTTTTCTGCCATTGACGTTCAAGTGCTCGTCTTCTCTGGCGTATTGTCAGGCTGTCGTCGTTGATCCATGGTTGACTAGCTCTGGTACGTTTGTTCCAAATGTTGTGTTCAGGTTGTATTGCCGTAGCAATTCTTCCCCATCTACATGTATCACTTTTTAAAACTATATCAAATGCTGCTACCAAATCAGTTTAAAAGCTGTCAGTATCTAGCCCACAGTAATTACGGTAGGATGTTTTGTGCGTGAGGGGGCGTGGCTGAGATCCATTAATCTTGAATGTTATAGTATGATGGTCTGATATGATGTTATTCTGTACTAGCACTGGCCCAGTCCAAGATGTTCCCATTACGGTGAGTAGGTTGTTTGACAATTTTTTCAAACCCAGTATTATGCAGTACAAGCTTGACACGGCCATATTGCTCAGGAGTGGTGTTGTTTTGGTGGATGTTAAAGTCTCCGGCTACAATCACTTTCCCTGGAGCAGTTGCTAGTTCCGTCATGAGCGTCGACAATTCATCGAGAAATTTACTGATATTCCCACGTTTATCACCATGGCCTGTTTGAGAACAGTATGCGAGAAAAATTTGGAATGCAGGCTTAATGCATTTCACTTCCAAACATTCAAATTCTATAAATTCGCGCTGAGTAGGCAGTGTTTCAAAATTTAGGCCAGATCTGTGCATCACTGCTAATAAACTAACTATCTTAGTTAGCTCTTTCTGATTAATTTAAATATTTTTGCTCTTGCTGCGCAGGGAACAACTTTAGTTTTAAATTTTCACCCATTTGCTAATAACTGAGATTTACCAGCTAATAAAACAGATTGCATTATAAATGGTGGACTAATAGGCCTAACCCTTGAATCTGACGTCTAAAGTCAATCTCCCCACTGACAGAGTAAAATATGTATAATGGCCTCTTGGTCTCTTGGTCTATATAAAAATATTTCAGCGCTCTAATGGCTAATGGTTAATAAACCGACATTGGGTGAATGTCTCGTGATTTCTGTACTACAGCTCATTTTTAAAAAATGGACAATGTTTTTTCGGTGGAGAATGCTAATGTTCTGTTGCCAAAATTTGAACAATTGAAACAATTGAATTAATAACGATAAATCGAAAGAATCATTTATTGGGTACATTTATATGTAGCCTGTTGGTACATGTCCATAAAACAAGTCAGTTATAAATATATCGCACATACTTATTAGGCTCAGCTGATTTTCATCAAAATCAACATCAGTACAATGAAGAAATAATTATAAACATTGTTGCGATGGTACATGCCATCTGTTGAAAACATTAACGGACAAACATAATGGTACCTTTTTTATTCACCAGGTGGGGCTAGCTGAGATATTAGATTGATGCTGCCCGATTCTTATCTGATTTGCGAAAATATCAATGTTCTGGCGATAATTCATGGTGTATCTAAGGTGTATATCATACAATCCTAGTGCAAATATACAGTAGGATACCACTATGTCATGATATAACCATAACCAGTCAATCAATTCACAGGCGCAGAAATCCGAATCAATACCAACATCAATGAGGGGGCTGCGAGGAGCTAGGGTGGGAAAGTAAAAGAAAATCTTTTACAGCATTTTTGTAAATGAATCATCTATGCAAGGCTCATATCTGCAGGCAAATGGAAGGAGCTGCAACTGCGAAAGTCATTGCACCCTATTTTGTGCGAAAAAGAAGAACAGTTAACATATAATTGTCAGATAATCAAAACAATCAATATTTTTCCCGCAATCCTAATAAATTATAAAAGAGATATAATTATGTGAGTTGATGAAAATGGAAAACTTCAAATGTGATGGCGTTCAGCGATATTGTAAAGAGTGCCAATGAGGTGATCTCAGAAGTGGCTTAGAGATTCCTAATCATTTATAATAAAACTGATAAAAGTGTATTTGAGTAATATGGGCATAAAAATTGTGATCTAAGAACATAAGAATTTGCATTTCCGGGAACGTGTGAACTTGGAAACTTTAGAACTCGCTCTCGGGTGTCCCGATGAAATGTACTCGTTTTCATTAAAATGTGGATCATGTCAAACTAGCTATAGTAGGTTTAGTATACATTATTGGCTGTTTACTCACACTCATGCCTGTATGGGTTACAGATTATATGTCATATTCAACATTGCAATTGGGTCGATGCTAGGTGTCTATCATGTTAATGAGACAGGTATCGGCTATGGTGTTAGAGGCGTGGTTTTTGCTGTGGTTTTAACCTGTTGACAGTGAACGTTGACCATGTTATTGCCTGTACTGGCTAAGTTATAGCATGTCTAAGTATAGACATAATGTCTGACTGAATCAATTAGAAAGACGTAGATTAAGTGTTAGACTACTTCTACGCATAACATGCATATCGTTGGTGCGGTTTATTAGCATTGATATATTAAAAATGACTGGTTTACACACGGAGAACATTGTGATCGTGATCATGTGAACACATGTTTTGAAAGTGATTCAAGGTGAAGGCGCCTTAGACCGGTCAGTTTCTACGATGATGTGTTTATGATACCACGGACATCATGGATCTAGCAAGTACGGACCTCCACGAATCAAACGATCAGGTCTCGTCCACAAAAGGTAAAGTAAGCGTTTAACCCTTTAAGAACAGATTTATTTTTGCATAAACCAAGAGATCAAAGGGTTATTTTCAATTTGAAATCATCATAAACACTGATAAATGTCTTAGCTCTTTCCGCTTCATTTGAATACATATGTTATGGGTCTACGGCCATTATAAATATTTTATTCTTTCAGTGCAGGGATCGACTAGAGACGTCAGAATTTGTCGGTCCCCGCACTGAAAGGGTTAACCAACTGTCATTATTTTTTAGATTAGCCAATCAGCATATGCGAAATACCATATAACATATTTTTAAATTTCCGTTCTAATAATACATCACTCATTGCAGTAAAGTAAATTGTAGTCTCTCTACGTACGTTCAAACATGTTTTTTTTCTAAAATAATCAAAATTAACAGCAAATCAAACTAGTTAACATGGTCAAAGAAAACGACATAATAAATCGTAGTTGTTGGACATAGCCATATCTGGCCTATGTTATCTGAACCCAGATATGTCGATGCTTAAAAATGTGTGTTATTTATATTTATTAATGTCATAACTATTTTTTAATGCAAGACTATCGCAGCCTTTCATGAAAATATATATATTTAGTATGTTTAGCCTGGGTTGAAATCTGAAACATGAAACTTTGATTGAGATCTTAACTTGTTATTACATAATTTTTGTGTTCTGAATTCGACTCTGTCGGATAACATTCTATATTTGGTGACCTTCACCTTCAAATTAGCAAAACACAAAATGGACACTAGAATGTTAAGAAAACCCCATATTTTCTATAGTTCGTCGCACATAAACAAGCTAAAAGCACAATTTATGGTTTCTGCAATATTTTTAATTGATAATTTTTTTATTGTGTCTTTTGAAAGAAATGGCCTTTATTTGACCTTTAAATCCAAGACATCCGCCGTTTTTGATATATTTAATGTTACTGTAAGTATACAGCTAAACATGTTGACGATAATATGATGTATTTGTGGTAACATAGTGGATCAGGAATGAACGTTATCGACGAGTAAATTTGAAAGACAAAATCCAAAGTGGCCGCGAAATTCACCCTCATAGAACAAGAAACAAAATGGCTATCGGAATGTAAATTTAACCTTTTTTTGTGGCACGGAATTGCTCAATTTATTGATTTTGTATGATTTTTGGGCCGAAACAAACATGTTTATTGTTCATCGGCTGACCTATAGTTTTTCGTAAAATCCAAGATGGACGTCATTTTACATATTTACTATTAAAATAATGACGTCATTCTAAATACTACTCACATCAAAACATGTTAGAATATACTGTGCTTAACGTCTCACTACACATAATACCCCTCCCATAGACGTACATGTATTATGACCCATACGCTTGGGCCTCCCAACATTCTTTAAGCGAAAAAATTATACAAACCTATATATTTTTTTAATCATCAGGACATATCGATATAAAAAAAATAGAAAAGGGTTCTTAGACATGTGGCTTTTTTTATTTTCACATAGTAATGTTAGGTCCTAGTCTACTCTCTGTGAGTTACCTATACACGGGAACTATCGAATGCAGCATAATATGCCTTGTTACTACTAGCGTAGGGACTACATTTTATATCTATCTTTCCCGATTTCGATGTTTTTGGAGCAAGAAACGGTCACCTAATCTAAATAAATTGGTATCAAAATGATATAAATGTAATATTTAAACCCAAGACTGCTGTAAATCGCCACATGTTTTAAAAAAAGATCGTAACTCCCTCGTTTTTTAATGATATGCGCGTATGAATTTGTGTGATGAAGCCTTATATTAAACACAGTATCAAAAGCCTTTTAACATAATCAATCCAGCTAAATAAAGAACACATTATTATATATTTCTTTGTATTTTTAGGGACGCTGAAATTTAAACCATGCGTCAATACCTGTTGTGCTGTCATACTATGTCCATGTCGGTGGGTGTGTGCTACTTTCTGCAAATGCAAAGGTGGGTTCATGTATTAAAGGTATAGTATACACATACATTCTGATAACCATCCTTAATCAAAGAAAGGGCTTGTAATTTAAGGCATAAATAATTTGCAGAATTGTAGACTTTATAATATACTTTAGGTTTCTAATAAAATAGGTGATTCATGTTTATCATGATAAGGACATGCTCCATTATAATCGTATCATATATATTTTCTGATTGCTCAATAATCTTCAGCTCAGTTGTGAGAAGTTTCAATAAATTGGATATAAATATCAGGAGTATAAAACATGATTCGAAACTGTGGGTTACCTTGTGGGTTACATTGTGGGCTACATCGTGGGTTAACTTGTGGGTCACCTTGTGGGTCACCTTGTGGGTTACCCTGTGGGTCACCTTGTGTGTCAGCTTGTGGGTTACCTTGTGGGTTACGTTGTGGGTTACGTTGTGGGTTACCTTGTGAATTACCTTTTGGGTTACCTTGTGTGTTACATTGTTAGTTGCAGTGTGGGTTACCTTGTGGGTTACCTTGTTGGTTACCTTGTGGATTACCTTGAGGGTTACCTTCTGGATTAACTTGTGGGTCACTTTGTGGGTTACCTTGTGGGTTACCTTGTTGGTTACCTGGTGGATTACCTTGTGGGTTACATTGTGTGTTACCTTGTTGGTCACCTTGTGGGTCACCTTGTGGGTTAACTTGTGGGTCACCTTGTGGGTTACCTTGTGAGTCACCTTGTGGGTCACCTTGTGGGTTACCTTGTGGGTTAACTTGTGGGTCACCTTGTGGGTTACCTTGTGAATCACCTTGTGGGTTACCTTGTGGGTTACCTTGTGAATCACCTTGTGGGTCACCTTGTGGGTCACCTTGTGGGTCACCTTGTGTGTCACCTTGTGGGTTAACTTGTGAATCACCTTGTGAATCACCTTGTGGGTCACCTTGTGGGTCACCTTGTGGATTAACTTGTGGGTCACCTTGTGGGTTACCTTGTGAATCACCTTGTGGGTGACCTTGTGGGTTACCTTGTGAATCACCTTGTGGGTCACCTTGTGGGTCACCTTGTGGGTCACCTTGTGGGTCACCTTGTGGGTTAACTTGTGAATCACCTTGTGAATCACCTTGTGGGTCACCTTGTGGGTTACCTTGTGAATCACCTTGTGGGTTACGTTGTGAATCACCTTGTGGGTCACCTTGTGGGTCATCTTGTGGGTTACCTTGTGGGTTACCTTGTGAATCACCTTGTGGGTCACCTTGTGAAACACCTTGTGAGTCACCTTGTGGGTCACATTCTGGATTATCTTGTGGATCACCTTGTGGGTTACCTTGTGGGTTACCTTGTGGGTCACCTTGTATGTTAACATGACCCTTTATGTAATTTAAATTCACGCATGAATGGATGTACTAAGGTTATTTTTGTGTACAAACATATTAAATTTCACCATGTAAATCTCCTAAGGATGCTGAGATTAAACAGGCCCGTATTGTCGCACAAGTTACGATATATCGTATGCTTCGGATCTCGACCGATCCAAAGCCTACGATATATCGTAACTTGTGCGATAATACTTGCCCAGATCACACTGCCCTCCAGAAACATGACTCGAAATTCGAGCCATGGTGGTGTGAGGTGAAGTACGCTATCTCTGTGTCACACAGTATCCCCACAATACTGAATTTGTGCGGGTGGTGGCAACGACAAATTGTCTCTCCTAAAAAACTTGAATACACCAGACCAGAGAAAGAACCAGAGAACACCGGCGTGACAGACATGCAGCGTCACCCACTACACCAGCCCCCCCCCCCCCTTAAATTCCAGTCGCTCTTGAACTAAATATACATAAAGCAAAAATCTATAAACCTGTATGGCCAGAATAGTTGTATATATATTATCAGCACACGTGCTATGTGAAATTTACATTGATGAAAACGGTTGGTTTGCAGGTTCTGCTGATAATGAAGATGATATATCTGTATCCGTCGTTGGAGGAGAATTGAACAGGGCACTTGGTACTGAATATATCATTTACCCTTGTCTTGCTAGAACTGTATTATTACAACTCACAAACGAAATAAAATGCCGTCCGTTAAAGTCCGTTAACCCTCAAACCGTTACATTAAATAATAATTATTCTCACCCTCTTGAAGTTGTGTCTCGCTACTGCGACTTCAAGTGGGTAAAAAACCCTCATATTTAAATGTTTCATTTTAGATAAAACATTTGCAAATCTTGGTGTTTAAACACACATTTCGTTCTCAATAACAGTGATTTGATCGGCTAATAAAATGGAATTTAAAACTACTATAGTCATATTTATCGGTGACAGGATTAACACTAGAGCGAATCACTCGCGCGAATGTGAAGGATTCGTCATAAATGTACGGGTTTAATAAGTCAAACGAGTGACAATAATAACAGCTTGGTCATTTTAATTACATCAACTACAGTGTAGTTGATTATTTGCACCCTGATGTCTAAGCTACTCATACTTTTATTTTAGATATCGATGAAGGGGTTCATGAACCAGCTGTGCATTATGATAATCACCGAGTGCCTGCCCCTGACGGTAGTAAACAGACAACAAAACAGACAACAAAACAGGGAAGTGATCCGCATGCAGTTACAAGTGATCATTCAGAAGAATGGAGACCAGCACCAGGTTAAATATATCGGCCTATTGCATATGTGCACATACTTTATATTACAATATATTATCAGTATATTTTCCCCAAAAAAGTCATACAGTTTGCCTACATGTGTATATATTATAATGAGCCCCCGAATAATTGCCATTAAACACCTCTCTATTACAAAGTAACCTGCGTCAATTTACGAAGATTTCTAAAATTTGATGACATGTCGGAAATCAATCCTATCGGTTCGTCACATTGAGGATGCGATAGCGTGACTAGTGAAAATATTGAAAGGTTGATGTTAGTACGTGTCGACAATAGTGAGGCAAACCACCTATAAAAATTTAAATTGAATACAGCATGTTTAATATGTGCTGCACCACATACAGAGTGGAGAGGTACATGTAGCTACATGTACAAATCCACATCTTTGTATATTTTTATTGATTAAATATTTATTTTATTTTTCAGCCCTTGAAAATTTTCTTAACACTATAAAGGGTGACGAAGATAGCAGTGAAGGTGAGATCATTATATACTCTACTAGCAGGTGTTAAATCTTATCTTATACAAATCTTCATCAACTTGAACTCTAAGTTGGTGAATTTTTCCTGGATTTGCTAAATTAGGTGCAGCGTATTTCAAGAGAATGTTGTTAATTTAATATAGGCATCTGTGATAATTTTATTATACTGGTCTAGATGAGTAAGGCGCCTTGCAAATTAAAAAAAAAATCAGACATCCAAGAAAAAAATGGATAGAGCTCACCCCACCCACCCACCCCCCTATCCAAATTGTATTTTGTGGAAACCAATCTTCGACATATAATCATCACATATTTTAAAAAATTTTCGGTTTTCCAATTTTCAATGTTCTATCTAAAATGGCCCTGGACCCACCCACCCACTACCAATGTTTTTGGATGTTTGGAATTTTTTTAACTTTGCCACATCCCTAACCGTATTTACACAACCTTTTTGTGTGAGGTACATATTTCTTTATAAACATCATTTGTGTCTGGTCTAATTTATTTAATAAGTATATGGTGTAAAAATGTAGTCTTGAAAACACCAAGTAATTATAACTATTCATGACAACAAGCTCGAGAACACCCACACCCCCTGGACTCTTAACTCGCAAGATGTTGACAAGCTCATATGTTTTACCCCTGAACATGGACAATTTAGTACTGGAGGATAGGGAACTTAATCTACTAATCTTACACCCAACTTGAAGAATTAACTTTTTACATAGAACATCGATATTTTTGGTTGGTCGCTCAGCCATAGACATTATCCCACCGTACACCAGATCAACAACTGGTGATTTAGGGAGCCACCGTCTACGCCATGCAACAACTAGCCAGCATTTATTTACTAGGGTTTTTTTTACAGGGTGAACATTGTTAGCAGTCAGGATATTTTACATATGTGCCCTGTAGTGAACATATATATTATATGTATATGAAAAAAAAACAATTAGATGCAGGTAATATATATACATCTAATACAAACGTACATGGTAGGAGTGTCATAATTATCATACACAGCATATAGAAAATAAAATAACTTGACAAATTATTTTAAAAGCAAGCGGTTCTCCATATTTTGAACAGGTGATTTCGTTTTTGTAATTTCTTCTGTCGAGATTGTATGTGGGCGATTCCAGCGGATTCCTGAGATTTAATCCAGAATAGCTGAGTGATGATTTTAAAATAGTTAAATTCGGTTTCGGATTGGATCATTTTACGCGTGACACATGGGCCCCAGAATAAATAATGGCCCGTGGTTATTCAACAATGACGTCACAGCCAACACCAACATGTCATCAAACAGGATCATCAATCAAGATCAATAATGCGGTATGCTTTTCATACCCAATGCCGTCTTGAGAGCAGGGTCCGTATTCTGGTACAAGTTGTAACTTGTACCAGAATACGGACCCAGATTCTCAAATCATAATAAGTCCATATACTTGAGCGACATCTGGGAGTAAATAATTCAAAAAATAAATATCAATTCAAACAATCAGTCAGCTATCATGCTAAACAATGGTTCTCGGACCGGTGTTGGGTTGAAAAACATACTGTTGGGTTACTGCGGGCACACAGGCCTATAATCCAGCATACACAAGTCGTTGAACCAATGTTGGTTTAACGTTGGTACACCGTCTCCGACGCTGAACCAACGTCAAACCAACATTGATTCAACGACTTGTGTCTGCTGGGAACTGATGATGCCAGTGTCATATTGCCTGTATTGATAAACAGAGCTCTGACTCGTGCCAACAGCGGAGTAATCTGCCGTAGACACGTAATCAGTTTACTCGACACCATACAGGCAGTGACAACACAGAATCAGGCTACTGGTGACAGTTTTCGTTGCCTGTCATTTGGTGATGGCAGGTGATTTTGATGATATATTTTTGAAACCCAGCTTCAGTCAACCTGTAAGCCTACACGTGGCTCAATGTTTATTTACATCATCCGGGTCTTATTATTGGTCCCATTATAGATGACTCCCTTGCCGTGGCTTTTTATAGACACCGGCCTGCGCATGCTGATTCCACAGGTCAATGCATAATATGAAAAGAATCATTAAAATGTTTGCTTTTTGTTTTGATTAAGACCATGGTGGTTCGTGTTTGAAAATACTGAAACAAAATGAGAAAGGTAAGAATAGGAAAAATAGATAAGTCGATAATTTACGATATGTAAATATCTAAGATTGATTTATTAAAGGTACACACTTTGAAGTAATGAGACTATAAAATTGGCTATAAGGCCTGATTCATCTATTATTGATATTTACTTTGATAAATATCGCCGCCAAAACGACTTTAAAATGCAGTATAGTCATTCAACAATTCTCCAATGTGACCCACAAGTTGCGAGGCATTATCAATCAACAATAGAGCATGCATGTGTCATGTGCCGATCATGTGATCACTGGTGATGTGGCCGTGTCTATTTTTGACAGTTCAGTAAACAAACGAGCAATGGAATGGCTGAGCCGTTTTTCAAGTCAAAAGTGGCCTACACTAGACAGGGTTATTACGGTTAGATGATAATTGTGGCTTACTTTAACTGAGATGTTAACATATCTATAGTTTCAGAAGCCCGATGTGGGGTCGGTAGCCTATAAGCCTACCTGTGGGGTTATCTGCAGCTTGGTGGGCCTACTGTCATGACTGTTGGCAGATTCCCGCCTTGCGGCACAGACTGGCGGTAGCGCGCACCGGGCGAGGACGACCCTGCCCAACAACACGAGGAATTCTCCCGATGCTGTTTTAATGTTGGGCCAGCGTCGAAGACGGTGGACCATTTGAAACAGAATTGGGTGAATGCCTCGTGTTTGCTGGGTGTGTATTGGCGCGTCTTTTTCATACACATTACCACCATACAGCTGTCCACATGATAGCTGCACGCGGCGGCATCTATAGATGTGGGTCTGTGGTGTTGTCTGGTTGTAGGCCTACGTGTATCTGAGCCGACCTGAGCTTGCAAACTATCAAGCGTGTGTTCTCACTGGGCACAGCATCTCAGAATCTGAGATGACGATGAGTTTTTGTCAGGCATTTTTAAGTAAACTGTTATAGTAGGCCCTATATTCATTCTGTGAGAAAGGCGATCTCCCCCTACAGGCTCGTGGGTGTGGCGCTGGTGATAGCATGAAGTGGTTCATGTGTTTACAACTGAACTTTGTCAGACTCTCTCGGTTTGCGTACGCCACCTTCACGTGACCAAAATTAGCATATGGCGTGTTTACACAAAATTCAAATGGCGACAGTTTGATTATCATTCGGCCATACAATCATTAAAACATCTTACATGAGAGTCCTGAGTGATGCAGTATGGCCACGTATACACGGCATTTTGTATCATAATTAAACTGAAAGTCATGTTTTGGAAACTCTATACCAGAATAGACTTCAATGTAGGAACCTTTAAATGTTTTATTATATCAAGCATATTTCTCAATAAAACCCGAATGACAAAACTAGTCAGGACAACAATATTATTGACAAATTGATAAAAGAAGCGATATTTATAAAACCTTATGTCAAACTGTATAGCGGAGCTATTCTGCGTCAAACCTATGCCAGCAGCAAACACAAGACGTTGAGCCAGTGTTGTTTTAATTTTTATTGTTTTAATGTTAGGCCAGCATCGCATATCTAACAACATTGAAGCAACAGTAAACTGTTACATTTTGAGGACATAATTTACATATGTTTAGTTGCAAACTGTAATGTGTTGTCAATACTCCGATAATTGAAGGTAGATCATGTTAGACAGTCTAATATGCATTTTGAAAAGATAATTTGTCTTATCATTTTAGCGACGATTGTGATGTATTCATATGCTATTATATGTACTTTTTCCGTATAATAGCTAGTCGTTTACGTCATTAATTTCATTGCTTCGATAATTTATTTTAAATATTGCTATAATTATTTATTTTTAAAACTGCTCTTTATAGCTAATAATATATTAATTTTAATTTATTTCATTGCACATCGCCTTGATCCACCGTGTGGGAAATGTGCGTTAATAAAGAACCATTTATTGTTATTATTATAATAGTACAAACGTATTTGTAAAAGATAGTCTCTCATATGCACACTTTGTATAATATTTTCAGAAAGTCAAACACCACTATTGTAACAAATAGTAATAATTATATTAATTTGTATTTTTGCTTTATTTGCAGCGTCTCATATTGAACTCAAAAACCTAAAAAATGCAAGAGAAGCACCACAGGAATTTAGTAAGATGTTGCATATTAATCAACATTCCAATTCTGGTAACTAAATTATATTTCCGTCTTCAATAGCTTTCTGCGATCCATATCTAACAACAACTATTTCTGTTTCAGCCGTCACAGACTTCTTGGATGCTATCAATGACCAAGATGTCAACAATACACGTACGTTTTAGTTATAGCATGAATATTACACATTATTTACCAAAAACACGAGACATTCACCCAGCGATGTTGTAATACTGGGTCAGCGTCGCAGGCTGTGTCCCAGCATTACATCAATGGTGGTTGAATTTTTTGTAATATATCTGGACATGGGGCCTGAAAAAGTATATTGTTTGTTTCCGATTTCTGACCGACCCTATCAAAACATGTGCGACCCAAATTTATTTTATGAATTCCCCACCCCAAAAAAAAAAAAAATAGGTAATCCATAAGTTAAGGGATGAGTTACTGGCTGTAGTCAAAGTTACTAAAAAAACGTTACGAAAAGGAGAGGGGGGGGGGGGTCAAAAAGCGTCCAAAAACAAAAAATCGTTACGTAATGTACAAATAAGACATGCATGGAAGTGAATTTGGCGCCGAATAAAATAAAAAATAATTCTTACCTACCGATTGGTTGAAGTGAAAAAAAATAAAATAAAAAATAAAATAAAATAAATTTCCTACCTATCCACTGGTTAAAATGACAACAAATCGGAAACAAACATATATTTTTTTGGCCTGGGCGTACATGTCTGGTGACTTCAGGTTCATGCAAACATATTTAAAAAATGACTTAAATATGTCCCTATTACGGAGCCCGGGAGGGGACATCGTAATTTTTAAAATAATCCGTGCGCACAATATTATAAACCGTGCGCACAATATAATAATCCGTGCCCTATCTTCACTTCGATATGTATTTCTGTCATAATACAACATGTTGGAAGGTAACCCAGGTCTTATACTTTACATACCAAACAAGTGATTTTTTTATAATTTTTTATCAATTGATCATGTAAAATAACATTATATTGTTTCTGTTTGTGTTAAAATAAATCCCATCCTGAACATAACTAATAAAATAAGCAAAGATAAACTACGGACCGGTTAAGTGTTTTAGCCAGTGGTATTATTGTGGACAATATATTTACTTCGTATAATATATAAGGATCCACTGCATACATTTTATTTGATTTCTGTTCTTTTCTCACAGAGAATCAGGAAGGATCGAATTTGAAAATACTAAAACAGAACCAGGAAGGTAAACAGTGACACAATATCACACTTGAATATAAACCGCCACCCAAACTGATTGTTGCGCAGTTAAGGCCACAAAAATTGCAAAGTTTTTCATTTTGATTTCCAGTGAGAGATCATTTTGAACATGCGTGTTTAAACATGTCCAGTACCTGGTTACCACTACATGTATATTTGAGTAGTGTGTTTTTTATTTGATTGACATAATAACAAAACAGTAAGAAGCATTTAGAAAATCATACACTTTTGAACATATGAGATTATGATCTTTTTACTGTTATTATCTCACATGTTTTCCCACACGGTTCGGATTTTGTGCCTGTGCTTGATACTTTATACACGATTTCAAACTAATTATCTACCAGAGTATAATATTTTAAAAATCAAAGAGGCAGTAAAATCCCGAATTACGAGTATATGCTGTCCACAAACTTGTAATCTAAGACTCTAAATTACCTTGTAGGCCTACAAAATCAATGTGCAGAAAATCGGGGGGTTTTCAAATATACATTAATTATAGCCTGAAATATCTCACTTTCTGGATTATTATATCAAATGTACATAATGTGTATGTTCTATAAAAAGTGTGCCTGTCAAAGCATTAATATTGTAGGATCCAGATCGGTTCACAGAGAAGATGATGTATCGAGGAGACCTCCAATGCCTTTAGATGTAACGAGAACTGTAGATCCGTGCTGGCTACTACAGGATGACGACGAAGAAACATTCAGAGCTAAAATGCCATGTGGACATGCCTTCTGTAAGTCTTAGTAAGCATTCCCATATAACTGTTTGGTATTTACGGTCGCCAAATTGATTCAGAAAAGTTAAATGATAATTTTCTTCTTTTTTTTCACATATAGGCATATGCCGTATATGGCAGGAATATTTCTCTCATGCATTCTTTAGGGTCGACAGGGCTCATAAAAGTGGGATTTTCAAGATGTATACCCAAATGATTTGTTATCACAATAATCAACGAGTTGTTGGTGGGATTGCATTCAAATTTGACGCGAAGCGTGTCTACATATTTCGTACTAAGAATGGTATTATAGGGGCCTGTATACGACGAATGAAAGGGTGGCTCAGCCAATCGCCGCTTTCACTCACTTGTTATTTAAATTTGAGGGTAGAATACCATAGCCTACTTGGGCCGATATTTCTCACGATCTAATTAATTATGGGGAATGACTGTAAAAACGCCTAACGGATGCCTTTTTTGCTAGAGTGATGTCCCCCTAAGTTAAATACAGTTTGAGAGGCATTTGTTGGAGAGGGGGATCCCATCTAAATTATTTGAAGTAGCTGTATGGACCTAGTATTACAGTACAATAATATGAAATGGGCAGTGCCCAAAAAGCCCACAGCCCAATTTAAAGAAATTAAAGCGACTCATCATGATGACATCAATTTTCGTTTTTAATTTTGTAATGAAGTAGTGTATCTCACAGGTAATTATTTCATTATTTTTAGATTTTTTAGATTTTTAAAAACATTTCTTAATATATATAACAATATTTATAAGAGTCCGTGAATAACCCAAACATTGAGTGTATTGACCTAAAGGATGGTTGAATGCTAGCACAGCATTGGGCCACAAGTTGATGCCGTCGGCCCAGCGTTGAGCAGACCATTAGTGCTGTGGGGGGACCCCGCCGACCACAGCGTTCCCAGGCTAATTAAGCAGGTGTTAAGGGCGACAGCTATTGATTCAACCAGGTGGTTGCCTTGATCATGCAGTCTGAGATGGTGGTTATCCAGGGAAGTTTTGTTGACATGACAATATACGACTTGGAAATAAAACTAGTTTAGTCGTTTTCAGTGTTTTAAAATTGTTTTTGTTATGTTTTTGTATTTTATTCAGGATCAGAAGGATATATAGCCTCACATAAAATAAATTTTCAAAACTGACAACATTGAAAATGTCTCATCCCAAGGGGTCCCTTTAAAGAGTAGACCTCCACTGCAAATTTAATTATAAAAGTTCATAAAATTCGCTTGTATTTTTTGGTGACGACTCACAAAAGTGGGATTTCCATGATGCATAGGGCCTATCCAAGAGACTGTTTGTTGGATTGTATTCAAATCTGACGCGAAACGTGTCCTGATATTTCTCACGATTGAATTAATTATGGGGAAAAACTGGGAAAAACGCCTAACAGAAGCCATTTTGGCAGAGTGGTGGTGTCCATTAGTATATAGGTAAAATACAGCTTAGAGGGCATTTTTTGAAGAGTGGGGATTTCATCTAGTATATTATTTGAAGTAGATATTTTGAAATATGACACTGTAATATGATTATAAAGTCATTAAACTCTTATATTTTAAACAGCATACACCTTTATAAATGCTTTTAAAACAACATTTGAAAAACAAATTTAAAACAACAACAAATTATTGTTCATGTTCACAGCCTCTGACGCCATTGTCAGTGTGGTTCAAAACACACTGGAAAGGAACAGCATTATTTTCCAATGTCCAGCCACCGATGATCTGGACGATAGAGAATGTAACAGTGTGTGGGATTATTCTGATATTCGAGGGGTGGCGTGCTTCACAGATGAAGAGAAAAGAGTAGTGGAGGTTAAAATGGCCAACATTAGTTTAGGTCTCCAGAAAGCCAAGGAATGTCCAAGCTGCAAAACCACAATAGTGAAGGAACATGGGGATAAAAATGTACGTTGTCCTTGTTGTCAATATGATTTCTGCTGGAACTGTCTACAAATATGGAAACCATTCGATGATGGTAGTTGTAGCAATTACAAATGTACCGGAAAAGATGAGAGACTTGAGTATTTGAGATTGCACAGTAAGATGAAAGATATTTATGGAGTTGAAGCTTATGACGTTCGAGCATGTCCATGGTGTGGAGTTATCTGCCAGCATATGACAGGGTGCAAGGCAATGAAATGCAAGGACTGCCAAAATAACTTCTGCTTCGTGTGTTTGTCAAAATATGATAAAGAAAAAGGAGACTACCCATGTGGTTATAGCACTGGATATAAAAAGTGTGCCAATGCTCCAATACAAACGAAAATACCTGTGTAAATTTATTTCTTAAAAGTGAGAGTAGCTGTAATTACATTCTGCATATTATGTATTCATGTTATATTTAATATATATATACCATGTATACAGTAAGCCTATATACAAATTTGACAGTCTACACACTTATACAGTCTACACATGCCTGATTTTATATGATATAAATATACGAATAACTATTGACATTTGAAAAAATAATTGCATTCGATTTTTGCACCTGTTGTATCAACTTGATCCATTACTGATTTTCTAGATGTATACAATTTCGGATTAATACTTTTGTATCTATATATACATATTCTAGTCTGTATGAACACAACTATATGTTTTATATTAAAATAATGTACTATCGGTCTTTGCTATATTGGCAATCCTTCGTAATCACGAGGGTAAACGTCTGTCATACACCCACCCAAAAGGGTGGGAGCCCATGTTTAGTGATTTCGCCCATTATACTTAGGTCGTAGCTTGTAGGTTTGTTCCCGCTCTGTTTTTTTAACGGGACAAATAAATGCACACTTACATTACAAAGATTTAACCTCGGGGAACATATCCTGGCCCAGTTTAGCCTGTTGTGCACAAATGTGTAGTAGCTATTACATGCTTATTTAATATTTTAAGAATTTGCTGGTAATATTGCACCAGAATTATCGCAAAAAATATGACTCGTGTTGAGTATTTAGTAGTTATAGCTATAAACAGTTTGTATCTTTTATCTGTTTATAAAGTATAGGGTTGTGGCAGGAACCGTTTATAGAATTAACGTCAATTAATTCATTGACCTGCAATGAGTTATGATTGCTAGCTGTTCCAACTGGCCATGATAAAGATTAAACTTATTGATAAAAACTTCCATTTGAAGCTTGTTGCAGATGAGATTTGATCCAATCTTTTGTATCGCATCGTCATCCCATATAATCGAAAAATTTATCAGCTGTTTCTCCAAGGCTACTCCTTCCTGGTCTCTGGCACCCGAAGAGTGATGAGAGCGTGATGATGGCATTAGTATATCTATATAGTGAGACCTTTTTAGCCTACTAATCACAATCTGTGGTGGCTGATGTCTGGTTGGCAAGGGAGGAGAAGAGCGTGGAAATAAACATTTTGATTTAGTACGGCCCTGAGGGTCCATTGGGCCAGACACCGGTGAACGTTATGAGTGAGCAAAGTACGCCTTTATATCATGAGTACAATATACACTCCCCAAAAGCGTTGCTCTATTATGTAGTAATACAATTGTTTCAAAAGAGGTGTGCAATAATACGTGCAAGTTACAACAGTGAAGTTGTGCATAATCAGCTGATTAACGGCATAGCGGCATGCAAATTATATGAGAACGGTGTTTGACAGTAAAATGAAGTCTACATAAATATGGATGAAAAGGTTTCTATTAATTATGAAAAGTAGTTAAATAGGTAAAGAAAATTAGTATTCAAATATTCCTACATTATATATAAAGTATTATACAGATGTTACTACGGTAGAAATAATCTAGTTATAATAATGAAGTACAGTAGTTCACAATCAGTTGATTAACAATATAATACAGGCATGCAAATTATGTGATACAGGTGTTTAACGGTAAAGTAAATCAAAAAGTAAAATGAAGTCTGGATAAATAAGTTACAGAGGAAAAGGTTTTATAAATTGTGAGATTAGTGGTCAAATAGTTAAGAAAATTAATAAATCGCCCAGTAGTATATATAAAGTCTGATATAGCTGTTATTATTTCTACATTTTAAAATTCGTTTCCATTGCCTTCTAGAATTATATGCATCAGTGTAAAAAGTCTGAAGCATGATGTACATATTTTTGCATCATTATCGGCCTATGAATATTGTAAAGATTGCATTAAAAAATAATGGAGAAGGGTTTCAGCTGTTCCTTTCGGAACTATTTAAACATCCTTTTATGAACAAATGTTTATTGAGGTTGCTAAATTCTAAGCGAATCTGGACTAGCGTTATTTGTATATATCTACGGTTGAGAGTGAAGTTGCGTGTGATTTTTATTTCGTTTTTTGTAGTGTGCTATCTGTTTTTCGAGTGTTGCAGTTTTGCATCTGGGTAGTCTAAATGTGACTGATGATGCGGTTCGTGTGTCTCTGGATTGGAGTTGAATTAGCATACATTCTGTTGTTTTAAGTAATGCCAGTTTCCCGTAAATATATTTAAAAAACACTAATTTTGTGATATTCCCTGCGTTTAGCGAGAGTTTTAGAGCCGGTTTATTTGATTAATGCCGTATTTGATGATAAGCGCTTAGCTCCTGTTAATATTCGCATAGCTTCATTTTGTATGTTTTCTAATTTATTGTTGTCCTGAATAGATAAGTTTGCATACACAACATTAGCATATTCTATTAAGGGTCGGATACAGTTTGTATAACATATTATAAGACTATTACCTGACCATTTATATTTAAAAACGTTCATAAGATGAATCCTTGTAGTCGCTGAGGTCTGAGGATACTATATTGTCTATATGGATTGTTCTCTGCATGTTTTGTGTAAAAATATTTCCTAGATATGTATGCTGCTTTACATTTTCATTTGAGCTCGCTCAGCCACAAAAATTAATAAATTTAGTACTTTTTTATTACCATAGTAAGAGACTTGTGAACAGATCTGACAAGAGAATTAGCTCAATGGAGTAAATGTTCACGTGACAAAGGTGTTAATGACAAGAGGTGTCAATGGTGGCGTAATCGTTAACGCATCAACAAAGATAACTGTTGGTGCAGCATGAGAATTTGTACTAAAGACATTATTGAAGTGTATTTAAAATACACCAGCTATATATTTTATTAAACTTTATAACATTTATTGTTCACATACTTTTTGCTAAACTCAACAACTCCGTAGTTGGGCGTTAATTCAATGGCACGTGTCACATTGATAGAGCTGTTTGCACTATAGAATACTATTGCTTTATTATAATCGTTTTTAATCAGTTTTAGTGACCGTTTCAATTACTGAAATTGGGACTGAAATGACGGTTTAAACAGCAACATTTGCAAATGTTTCGTCTCAAACTATACAAATATGGGCCCAAATATGGTTAATTTTCAATCTCTTGAAGTTGTGGGTGGCGGTAGCGAGACTCGAATTCAAGTGGGTGCAAATTTAAATTAAATAATTTAAAGCCTTAAGGTTTGAAATCAAATATAATCATTCTGGTAAAAAATGTGTTGGAAAAATGAAACCTGGTGAACTAACACTTTTTAAGCTCATTGGGTGGGTTACATTAATGTGCTTCCGTTCACTTAGGTGTGAATGTATTGAGTACGTGATAGGACAGAGAAAAGATAAGGGTTTTTTTTCAAATTCATCAAAGAGCTGTATTCGCCACGGAAGGGGGGGGGGGCGTTAACAGGTGCTCGAATTAACAGGTCCAGTAACCAGGGGTGGCGTGTGTGAAGCGCACAGAGCATTCTATTTGCACTATATAAGTATTCGACATTTTTTTTTATTTTCTTTACATTTTGGTAAAAAAAAAATTCGTCTATCTGTATGCATTTATTTGTGTATATATGTGTTTCAACAGAAGTTAGTTAACCACTCCATGAATCTTTAATATACGTAGTAGTTTTCAGAGAGGGACATGGCGTAATGGTTAGTGCGTGGCGCTTTGCTGATGTCGCTTCCAGCCGTGCGGTTTTGTACCCCAGCCCCCCTCCCCCCCTTGGTGCTGGATTTTCAGAGAAATATCATGTTTCTCTCTTCTCAATCTTGGGACATTTTTCGATGTTGTGTCCTTGCGCAAGGCACTTCACCCTCAAATGCTTCACTTGACTCAGGTGAAAATGAGTACCTATATTAGGACAGAGATGGCAATGTGTACGATACGTTCAATGCCGAAAAATGGCTGCAGGTGCGTATGCTCTGCGTGGAGTTGAAATGGCACCTGAATAAACAGGTCCATTTACCAGGGGATAAAATGTAAAGTCGGATGATAGGTCATCAGACCTGATATCAGACTATAAACCTGCACCTTTACCTTTTTACCTTTTTATATAATTGTTTGTGTATATTAGTCATCATCATTAAGCTCCCAATAATCAGTAATAGAACACTTTATTGGCATATAAACTAGCCTGGCACCAGCAAAAAAATTAATATATTTTTTTTTAACATCAGAGCCTGGCTGGATTACATTTTAACGATAATTGTAATATTAAAATTAAACACATAGTATTAGTAAATAAAATATTTAATTATCGGTTTTATATGACTTTTATTAATTAACTATACAAATCAGTCGCGTGACAATCATTATGATGAGCTCAGTGATTATAATTGAAGAATTTCCTGGTAATATCCAATAATAAAAAGGAGTGTTTCAAAATTATTCTTGAAACATGGTCTTCTATTGTATTTAATATAGCCTAAAAACAGTTTGTTTATCTTATCTTTTTGTAATATGTAAGGTTCTGACAAGAACCGTTTATAAAGTTGACAGTAATCAATTCATTGGCCTGCAATGAGTGATGATTGCTAGCTCTTCCAGATGCAGGGCTCTACGGCTGGCAGATTTATGATAAAGATTGTACACATTCATGAAAACTTCCATCTGAAGCCTGAAGCTGTTTGCAGATGATGTTTGACCCAATCTTTTGGCTTTTTTGTATCGCATTTTCATCTCACTTGCACGGTGGTGCAAAATTACCATCTGATCGCAACATTTCTCAAGCTGTTTCTCTAAGGCTTCTCCTTCTTTTCTCCTAGGAATTACCGCCACTTTCATTTTCATACTTCTTCCTTTGATATCAAGTAAAAGTAATGTTGAGATAAAAGTGTAGAACCCTAGAACCAGAAGGGTGCTGAGAGTGAGATAATGGCATTAGGATCTCTTGTTAGTGAGCCCTTTTTAGCCTACCAATTCCTTCTGTATACAAAATGTCTGGGTGGAAAAGAGGACTGGAACCTGGAAAGCTGAAATTGAATTTGATGACCTTGGGATTCCAAGGGTCGTTTAAAGAAAGAGGTGTTGAAATAAGCCATTTGCTATCCTCGTATCTCTGATCTCCATCTCGAACTATAATTTTATTCTCTGAATATGAAAAGCAGTTGAAATGAATTTTGCAGCTTAATTAGACTTCCATATGATTATGAATGTCTAAGAATCGCTTGAAATTAAAGGGCTAGTGGCCCGTCTGTTGAAAAAAATTATTAATTTCAAATTTTTTGAATTGAGCTGTGTGCATGGTTGGTTAAATCTACCCTGCTACTGGCTTATACAGCGCGACATTAGAAATGTCGACTGTTGCAGTAATTGCTAGAGGACGGTACTCATTCCATGCTTCATTGCTCAATGGTTGATCTAATACGATCTAATTTGATCTGAATTGAACCCTGGTGTTGATGCACTTACCAATCCGTTGCCAGTCACATACACTAGCCCGCCAGGTAGAAGCCAAGAGAGCCATGAAGATATTTGAATTGATGTGATTGCCAGAGTTCCGAAAACTGTACGGTAGAGTTGGAATAATAAAGATTGGAAATAGCAGCGGATTAGCTTGATTGTGGAATCAAGTTACTTGCGCTGTTTTGGAATTCTTTTCAAAGCCACCAGGGTATTAAAATACCCTAACCAGCGCTCTGACAACCTGAGGGTTATCATAAGTTGAGCACCGGTATAGTGTATGTCATGTTGTTATTTGTGTTTCTTTTGATTTGGGTGTCAGAGTGTTAATTCAAGGTGCCTGTTGTGTTGCCGTCTTGGCGTGTATTGTTTACATGCTGTATAGTGTGATTGTGCAGGTGTGCAAGCTGATGGCAGAGTATGATGGTTGGTATGTTGCCACTGTGTCCGCGTAGAGGCGGCGGTTCAATGCCGGCCCAACGCTGGAAGCGTTGGATCGACATTGGCCCGCAGTCACCCCAATGTCTTGCATTCTTCTGCTGGGACTGCTGAGTTGCCGTAGACAATGCCCGCCTGGTGTGTGTGGATACGCCACAGGCCAGCTGAGGGGTATCGATCCGATGCCGGCCCAACGCCGTAAGCGTTGGGCCGACATTGGCCCGACACCGATTTAGTGACTAGTTTGTCTGTTGTCGTGTGGCACGTCTCGCCTTGCCGCTGCCGTCAAAACAGACCTGACCTTAACTGACAGCTCAGGCAGCAGTCGCCAGTCCACCCCTCCGTCTAAAACACAGACTAGCATGTGTTCTTTATAAATATTCTGGAGTTTATCTAGTAGCGTTTTGTGACCTCTTTTTATTCGTGCTGCACGAATTATATTTTGTTGTTTAAATAATTCTGAATTTTCATTTAGTGAACAGATGAAATTGGTGGATAATTCTTCAAGCCTGGTTTTTATCAGTGGAATCTCAGCCAATTTGTGAATTTCATTGGTCCTGGATCGTGGATGTAATCTGAATGCTATTTTAATAGCTTTATTTTGAATAATCTGGAGTTTTTTAATTGCCTGGTCTTTAGCTGAAAGCATAACTATAGCGCCGTACTCTAATACTGGCCTTATATATGCCTTATACAGTCTCATGAGAGTCTGTGGTTTACAGCCCCATGTAGTCCCACTTAAAATTTTTAAAAGATTTAGGCGCATTCGTCCTCTTTTTGCTATATCATCTATGTGGGCTTTAAAGCTTAAATTTTCTTCTAGTGTGACTCCGAGGAGTTTTGTATTGTCTGTATTTATAAATTTTTCACCAAATAATTCTAGATTTATGTTTAGATTTCTTTGTTTTGTTTGTCTGATTAGTAGTAATTGTGTTTTTTTCGCGTTCAGTTTTATCCTCCATTTGGAACACCAAATTTCTAAATCTGATAGTGTTTTTGCCAATCTATATTGAATTATTCTGCCGTTTTTGGCAAAGGTCCAGAATCCTAAGTCATCAGCGAATTGGGATACACTGACATTGTTGTTTAGTGGATCTATTGGTATATCATTCACATATATTAAAAAGAGAAGAGGGCTGAGGACCGAGCCCTGAGGTGTACCCGCATTTAGTGGGATTTGGTCAGATATTGTTCCGTTTATGTTTACAGCTATTTTCCTGTTTGTGATAAATGATGCCATTAGTCTGACTATTTTTCGAGGCAGGTTACTGTTCATTAATTTGTATTTTAGGCCGTCGTGCCATACTGAATCAAATGCTTTTTCTACGTCTATGAAGACAGCAGCTCCTACTTGGTTTTTTGTCTGGGCTATTTGGGCATCGTCTACTAGTCTTAGTACATGTTCCATTGCGCATCTTTTATTTCTGTATCCTATCTGCCATAAGTTAAAGAAATTTTCTTCCTCTAGTTTACTTCGTATTCTGTTGGCTAATATTTTTTCAAAAAGTTTTCCTACACAACTAAGTAGGCTTATGGGCCTGTAGTTTGTGACTATTTTTGGGTCTTTTTTAGGTTTGGGTATCATTGTACCTGTGGCTTCTTTCCATTTTTTCGGGAAGTAACCGATATTTAAGCATTGGTTATAGATATGTGCTAGATTTTCAAATACTATATTTGGACATTTTTTCAGAATTGGATATTTTATTCCATCGGCGCCTGGCGCTGATTTACCTTTAGTTTTATTTAATTGAAGTTTTATTTCAGATACTGTGATTTCTCTCATGATTGGATTGTCGTCCCCTGGCTCATTTTTATTATCACTAAGGGGCGAAAATAGGTTGGAGTTTTGGTCGATTTTATTTTCAACTTCAATTTTGAAGTCTTTATCAAAAATAATCCCTTCGTGTGTGTTATGTATTTTTCCTAAGCTTTTTGCAAAAGTGTTGGCCTTTTCAAGGTCGTTTTTAGTTAAGGAGCCATCTTCCTGTATAATAGGTTTTGAGACACCCTTTGATTTATTTCCGTTTATATTATTGATAGTTCTCCAATATAATCTACAATCTTTGGTTTCGTCTAGGAGCTTGGTGGTTTTTTCCCATTCTTTTCTTTTATCATCTTGTATTGCTTTTTTGACTAGCGTGTCTAGCTGGTTGTATAGATTTTTAAGCTCGGGGTCTTGTGTTTTTTGGGCTTGACGTCTGATCTGTCTTTTTAATTTAATTAATTTAATAGTTTCTTCAGATATGTAGAAGGCCCTGTCTTTTTTTTTTGCTTTAGGGCATGATTTATTTAACCCTTCGTTGATTGCGTTTATTAGGACGTCACTGTCTCTATCTATTTCAAGAGGGGTTTCCGCTTTGCTTTTTTCTAAATTATGTTCTATGTGTTTATTTAATCTTTTCCAGTCTGTTTTTTCATATTGTAGTATTTCTTTTTGATTTTGCTTTTGGATTTCTGGGGATGTTAGGGTTAAGTGAACTGGGAGGTGGTCACTGCCTATATCTTGTCCTATTTCACATGATTCTATTCTAGGCGCCATCTGGCGGCTGACTATTGCTAGATCTAATAAATCCCCTATGTTGGTGCCTGGTCTATGGGTTGGGGTGTCGTCATTTGTTATTAACAGTTCTAATTCTTCTAATATATCGAATAGAATGTCACCTTCTTTATTTGCTTTTTTACATCCAAAAAATACATGTTTACAATTATAGTCTCCCATAAATATGGCGAGTGGGTGTGATTTTAATATGTGTTTGAAGTTATTTTTATTAGGCGTGTTGCCTGGCGGGTTGTATATTGTGGCCAGGGCTATAGTTTTGCCCTGAGATTTGAAATTAATTGCTAGAAATTCTTCTTCGAAATCTGACGTGTCTATTTCATTATATTTTATGTCTTTTCTAATTAGTATTCCTACTCCTCCTCCGAGATTTCGGTTTTCTTTATTTTTATTTTTATCGTTCTTTTTATCATTATTTTTTGGTATAGTTCTATCTTTTCTCACTAGGTGGTAGTTTGGTATCCTAATTATAGTTTGTTCTCGTAGTTTAGTCTCATTTAACGTTACAAAATGAGGTTTACAGTCGTTTAAATAGTTAATTAATTCAGCTTTTCTACCATGTAGGCCGTTTATATTAATGTGGAATAATTTAATGTTGTCTGTTTTGAAAATATTGTTGTTGTCCATGCTGTGTGAGTCGCTAAGTACTGTACTGTACTTTTAGAGCGGTCCCTAACGGGTCTCTAGGTTAGTTAGTTGAAAAAGTGAAAGGTTGTCTTACCACTTAAGTGTATTTAGGTTGGTCCACACGGTCTCGATGTCTACTTCAGCTGCAAACGCCCAGTTGACTGCGTCGTTGATGATGCTTGGGATGTGTTCTAATCTCAGCTTTCCACTCTCTTGACTCATCAGGATTCTCAGCATCTGTGTGGACAAACTAATGGATAGACGGGTTAGGTTTTTCTTAGAAAAATTTGAATCAATACTTACTTCTTTCTGGGGTCTCTGAGGAGCTGGACGCGAGATGTGTCTTTCTTTCTCTGGCCCCCGTCGTCTAACTTCGTCTTTTCCTCTGTTTACTTGTCCTACTCTCTTGTTGTTGATCCTGTCTCTAAAGTTGGTAGCCCTGGGACAGCGGTCGTCTGTTGACATGTGGTCTCCTGAGCAGTTAGCACATTTGATATTACGTGAGTTGCAGTCTCTCCGGCTGTGGGGGCCAGCACATCTCCCGCATCGCTCAGAGGCGTAACACTGTAGTTGACTGTGTCCATAGCGTTGGCACTTGAAACATTGCAGGGTTCGAGTCTTCTTCTTGTAGTCCTCGATCTTACATGAGGTGTTGCCGATCATTACTCTCTTCCTGATGTCAACCTTGGACTTGTCTTCTTCTGTGTTGAATGTCACCTTTACCTTGTGAATGCTGTTTCCTGACGCTTTGTTGATCAACCTTGTTGCTGTAACATTCAAACCTTGATTTTCCTGAATAGAGCGACGGACATCCTCTTCGGAAACTGTTGGCATGACTCCAGTGACTACTATGCTCTTCTTGCTGTCCTTGTCTCTATCTGCTGCTGAAATTGGGCGCCGATAGTAGCCACTGTCATTTCGTTTAATGTCTAATAATTTACCTTGGTCTCCTACGGTCTCTGCGAAAATAAGGAGGTGCCCTCCCCTAGTGGGACGGGTCTCCCTTACCTTTATACCTTTGGCTGCCATGTCTTCTATGAAGAGAGATGGGTTTGCAAAATACCGGGCAGGGAGGTCAACCCCCACCACGGGCTTCCTGGCTGGCAGTAACAAATGCTCATTATACTTTTTTTCTCCTAGAGCTTGGAGTCGTCGGCCCATCTCGTCTAGCCTGCTGTGGTCTTCTTCACTCTGTTGCTTACGCCTGGCTTTTTCCTGCTGTTTGCTCTCAACTAGAGTGAAGTCGCTGCCGTCGTCTGTACATTCGCCGTCCTCTGGTTGATCAAGAGAGGGTGAAGGCAGTCCACCCTCCCCGGCCGCCGGGACGTACACGGTGGCCTCTTCCATGTCCTCTTCATCCACCCACGGGGCGTCCTCGCGGGTTTCCACTGTAGATGAGAGATCTACAGTATTAGGTTTTACCTGTACCTTAATCCTCTTGGCAGGGGAGTTGACCGGCTCCGATACTGCCAAGTGGTTACCTGATTCCTTGCGGAAGTCCAAGTTACGTTTTCTAGCCTTATTTCTAATGACTAGTTTACCATTAACTTTTTCATTAACCTTGGACGTTTTAGGAGTAGGTAAATCAAGGACAGGGGCCTGTACTGGACCCTGAACTGGTTCCTGTACTGGAACCTTACTTTTAACCCGCTGGTTAATACTTACTTTTTTACCTGGGGCCCCTGTGGGTGGTTGTCCCACAGCGGGCCCTGCCATTGCTTCGGCGTAGCTCCGGTCTTTTGTAGTCTTTCTCTGGGGCGCCCCCCCTTCTGCCTTGTCTAGCTTACCTTTCTCCTCATCGACCACTAGAGAATTGGCGATGAGGAGCCTGGAGAGCTCGTCCCTCCCCAAGGGACTGAGCTTTCCAATCTGACTCCAGACCTTCTTGACTCCTCGATCCTTGATCGAGACAGCCACGCTCTTAAAAGAGCGGAGGTCGACTAAACAATGTTGAGATCGACCAAAGTACGGCCTTATATCAGGCAGGCTCACTATAGTAAGAGATGTGTGAGCAGATCTGACAAGACAATTAGCTCCATGGAGTAAATGTTCACGTGACAAAGGTGTTAATGACAAGAGGTGTTAGTGGTGGCGTAATCGTTAACTCATCAACAAAGATAACTGTTGCTGTAATATGGGAATTATTACTAAAGACATTATTGAAGTGTAATAAATATACACCAGCTGTTGAACTTTAAAACATTTATTGTTCACATACGTTTTGCTAAACTCAACAACTTCTTAGTTGGGCGTTAATTCAATGGCACGTGTCACATCGATAGAGCGTTTTGCAATATAGAATATTATTGCTTTATTATAATTGTTTTAATCCATTTTGAGCAGATTTTTTTTCATTTGGTATAAACATATTTATTTACCGAGGATTGTAAAATAGCATAAACTAATACAATATATACACTCCACAAAAGCGTTGCTCCATTATGTAGTAATACAATTGTTCCAAAAGAGGTGTGCAATAATACGTGCAAGTTACAACAGTGAAGTTGTGCATAATCAGCTGATTAACAGAATAGCGGCACGCAAATTATATGAGAACGGTGTTTGACAGTAAAATGAAGTCTACGTAAATATAGATGAAAAAGTTATATCAATTATGAAAAGTGGTGAAATAGGTGATGAAAATTGGTATTCAAATATTCCTACATTATATATAAAGTATGGTACAGATGTTACTACGTTATTAATAATCTATAGTACCATGTATTAATACAAAAATGTGTAATAAAAGTGTGCAATTATATGTGTTATAATAACGAAGTACAGTAGTTCATAATCAACTTATTAACAATATATAGGCATGCAAATAAGTGATACAGGTGTTTAACAGTAAAGTATAATAAAAAGTGAAATGAAGTCTGCATGAATATGTTACAGAGGAAAAGGTTTTATAAATTGTGAGATTCTTGGTCAAATAGTCAATAAAATTAATAAATCGCCCAAATGTTTATTGAGGTTGCTAAATTCTAAGCGAATCTGGAATATATCGCATTATTATTGCGCGGGCACGCATGAATCATTTTAATTTATTTTATTCCTGGCCATTCCTGGCCTCTATGGGCCATCGTATATACACAAATGAATGCATGCATATAGACGATTTTTTTTTTACAAAAATGTAAAGAAAAAAAAAATCGAATACTTATGTAGTGCACATACAATGCTCTGTGCGCTTCACACACGCTACCCCTGGTTACTGGATCTGTTCCTTCGAGCACCATTTTACCCCCCCCCCCTTCCGTGGCGAATACAGCTCTTTGATGAATTTGAAAAAAAAACACCTTATCTTTTCTCTGTCCTATCACGTACTCATTTACACCTAAGGAAAGGGAAAGAAAAATGAAATGAATCGGGATTTAGCCCACCTTTGTGCACATATAGGCTAAACTGGGCCAGGAGAACATCCTGAATATGGTGAGATGATTGAGATGACATTGTCCTCCAGACACAGGATTCGAAATTATAATATAAAACCGATCAATAAATGTTTTGTTTAGTAAACGTATACTTGTAATAACTAGAATACTCCTTAAAATGTCACCCAGCTGGGCATACAAATTTACACCCCTCGAACAATCATCACAGAGATTGGAAATCAAAAGTTCGAATTCAAATATGTTTATATAATGCTCTAATAATAATAACAGAACATATTAAATTAATTATTTGCTAGTGCCAAACTAGCTCAAATGGCAATAAACTGTTCAATTGCTGATTATTGTCAGCTTGATGATGATGATGATGATGATGATGATGATGATGATGATGATGATGATGATGATGATGATGATGATGATGATGATGATGATGATGATGATGATGATGATGAGTAATATACACAATTATTTCAAAAGGTGAGAAGGTAAAGGTGCAGGTTTATAATCTGATATCAAATCTGAAGACTATCATGCGACTTCACATTTTATCCCCTGGTCACTGGACCTGTTCATTCGGGTGTCATTTCAACTCCACGAAAGCATGTAGTCTTGCATCCATTTCTGCGCATTGAGCGTTTCGTACACATTTACTTTGCTTTACATCTAAGGAAGAAGTATGCAAATAAAAGTGGCGTCAAGTTCTAGGAGAAAAGAAGGAGCAGCCTTGGAGAACTCCACGAGAGCATAATAGTCTTGCATCCATTTCTGCGCATTGCACGTTTCGTACACATTTACTTTGCTTTACATCTAAGGAAGAAGTATGAAAATAAAAATGGCGTCAAGTTCTAGGAGAAAAGAAGGAGCAGCCTTGGAGAAACGGCTTGACAAATGTTGCGATCAGATGGTAATCTTACACCACCGTGCAATTGAGATGAAGATGCAATCATCACTCATTGCAGGTCAATGAATTGATTAATGTGTACCTTATTAATGGTTCTTGTCAGAGCCCTACATTTTACAAAAAGATAAGATAAACAAACTGTTTTAAGTTATGGTAAATACAATACAAAAACAAATTTCAACGATAATTTTAAAACACTCCTTTTTATTGTTGGATATCAACGGGAATTTATTCAATAATAATCATTGAGCTCATCATAGTGATTGCCACGCAACTGATTTGTATAATTAATTAATTAATAAAAGTCACACGTTTTTCATATAAAACCGATCATTAAATATTTTGTCTACTACACGTATATTCTTAATAACCCCAATACTCGTTAAAATGTAACCCAGCTGGGCTAAAACATTTACATCTCTCCAACAATTATCACATAGATTGGCAGATCTGCTTACACGTTTCTTACTGTAGTGAGCCTGCCTGATATAAGGCGATGCTTTGGTCGATCTCAACATTTACTTTGCCTGATATCAAAGGACAAAGAATGAAAATAAAAGTGGCGTCAATTCCCAGGAGTAAAGAAGGCGCAGCTGCGCAGCCTTAGAGAAACAGCTTAACAAATGTTGCGATCAGATTGGTAATTCAAAGTTCGAATTCAAACACGTTTATATAACGATCTGGTGATAATAACAGATCATATTAAATTTATTATTTGCTAGTGCCCAACTAGTTCAACTGTCAATAAACAGTTCAATTACGGATTATCGTCACCGTAACGATAGTCAATTTTTTTTTAATGTAAAAAAAATAAAAATAATGCCGAGTTCTTATTTAGTGCATATGCAATGCTCTGTGCGCTTCACACACGTTACCCCTGGTGACTGGACCTGTTCATTTGTGTACCATATACCCCCCCCCCCCCGCGGCAAACACAGCCTTTGATGATTTTGCAAAAAGGACCTTATCTCCTACCCCTATGAGGTACTCATTCACACCTGAGTGAAGGTAAGCACATAAATGTAACCCACCTAGTGAGTTTAAAAAGTGTTAGTTGATCAGGTTCCGCAAACATTATTCCAACACATTTTTTACCAAAATGATCATATTTTGATTGTAAACCGTAAAGCTCTGAAGTAATTAATTTAATTTTTCACCCACCTGAATTTGTGTCTAGCTACCGCGACCCACAATTGCAAGAGTTTGAAAATCAGCCATATTTGTATAATTTGAGACCAAACATTTGCAAGTTTTGATGTTGAAACACTTATTTCATTCCCAATAACACTAACTTAAACGTCCACTAAAACGGATTAAAACGACTATAATAAAGCAAAGTATGCTATATTGCTAAATGCTCTATCAATGTTGAATTAACGCCCAACTACAAAGCTGTTGAGTTTAGCAAAAAGTATGTGAACAATAAAAGTTTTGAAGTTTAGAAAAATATATACCTGGTATATATTAAATACAATTGAAAAACGTATTTAATAAAAATTCCCATATTGCACCAACAGTTATCTTTGTTGATGAGTTAACGATTACGCCACCATTGACACCTCTTGTCATTAACACCTTTGTCAGGTGAACATTTACTCCATGGAGCTAATTCTCTCGTCAGATCTGTTCACACATCTCTTACTACAGTGAGCCTGCCTGATATAAGGCCATGCTTTGGTCGATCTCAACATTACCTTCACTTGATATCAAAGAAAGAAGAATGAAAATGAAAGTGGCGTCAATTCCTAGAAGAAAAGAAGGAGAAACCTTGGAGAAACAGCTTGACAAATGTTGCGATCAGATGGTAATCTTGCACCACCGTGCAATTGAGATGAAGATGAGATACAAAAAAGCCAAAAGATTGGGTCAAACATCATCTGCAAACAGCTTCAGGCTTCAGATGGAAGTTTTCATGAATATGTACAATCTTTATCATAAATCTGCCAGTCGTAGAGCCCAGCATCTGGAAGAGCTAGCAATCATCACTCATTGCAGGCCAATGAATTGATTACTGTGTACTTTATAAACGGTTCTTGTCAGAACCTTACATATTACAAAAAGATAAGATAAACAAACTGTTTTTAGGCTATAATAAATACAATAGAAAATCATGTTTCAAGAATAATTTTAAAACACTCCTTTTTATTATTGGATATTACCAGGAAATTCTAAAATTATAATCACTGAGTTAACTGTTTAAAACTATATTAAATAGGGGGCCTACTATTCAAAGACTTGTTTTAACGAAAATTTTGAAACAGTCGTTTTTATTGTATAATATCTTGTATGATATTCTTCAATGATAATCACTGGGCTCGTCATAGTGATTGCCTCTCGACAGAATTTGTATAATTGATTAATAAAAACAACAAGTTTTTTCGTATAAAACCGATAATTAAATATTTTGTTCACTATAATGTATAATTTTTATATTACAATACTCGTTAAAATGTAACCCAGCTAGGCTTAAACATTTACATCTCCCAAACAATTATCACATAGATTGGAAATCCAAAGTTTGAATTAAAACATGATTATATAATGATGATAATAAAAAACATATTAATTTTATTATTAGTTTGTATCACGTTAGTTTAAATGCCAATAAACTGTTCAATTCCTGAGTAATATACACAAACAATTATATACAAAGGTGGAAAGGTAAAGGTGCATGTTTATTGTCTGATATCAAGTCTGAAGACCTATCATATGACTTCACATTTTTCCCTTTGGTCACCTGTTCATTCGGGTGCCATCTGAACTTTACGGAGAGCATACAGTCCTGCAGCCATTTCGGCGTATTAAACATACCGTACACATTGCCATCTCTATCCTACCAAGTACTTATTTTCACCTGAGGTAAATGAAGCATTTGAGGGAGATGTGACTTGCCCAAGGATAGGCCTACAACATCGAAACAATGTCCAAGAATGAGAGGGGGAGAAACATGAAAGTCTCTGAAAATCCCGCAATACACGGAGTTCTAAACCGCAGGCAGGCAGCGACATCGATATTAAGCACCAAGCTCTATCCATTACAACATGCCCCTCTCTGAAAACTACTAAATATATTGAGTATTCATAGAGTGGTTAATTACCTTGTATTGAAACATATATACACAACTGAATGCAGACATATGAGGATTTTCTTTTGTAAAATGTAACAAAAATAGAAATAATGTAGAATACTTATATGTAGTGCATATACAATGCTCTGTGCGTTTCACACACTTTACCCATGGTTACTAGGCCGGCTCATCTGTGTACCATTTATACCTCCCCTTCCATGGCGAATACAGCTCTTTGATGATTTTGATAAATAAACCTTATCTTCTCTCAGTCCTATCAGGTACTCATTAACACCTGAGTAAAGGGAAGCATAATCTTGTCAGAACCCTACATTTTATAAAAAGATATGATAAACAAGTTGTTTTAAGTTATGGTAAAAACAATACAAAAACATGTTTCAACGATAATTTTGATACACTCCTTTTATTGTTAGTATTACCAAGGCATTTTTCAATAATAATCATTGAGCTCATCATAGTGATTGCCACGCGACTAATTTGTATAACTAATTTATAAAAATCACAAGTTTTCAATTAAACCGATCATTAAATATTTTATTTACTATTAGTCCATGGGCCAGATATGAAACCCCCCCCCCCCCCCGGGGAATTTTTATAGACAGTTATTTTTGGACATCTTATTATATGTCCATTTAATATCTGTTTGTTTGCACTCAAAATATTGGGACTTCAGAAAATACTGGGTCATCAAACATATGTACCCCCTTGAATTTATAAAAGTCACAAAGTTTTTCATATTAAACCGATCATTAAATATTACATTTATTATTACATATAATCGTAATAACTACATCACTCCTTAAAATGCAAACCAACTGGACCTAAACATTTTGCGTACAATTATTATCACATATATTGGAAATTCACAGTTGGAATTTAAACACGCTTATATAATAATCTCATTATAATAAGATAACATATTAAATTTGTTATTTGTTAGGATAGTGTAAAACTAGTTGAAAAGCCAATACACAGCTCAATTACTGAATATTGTCAGCTTGATGATTATGAGTAATATACACGAACAATTATATAAAAAACATCATATATATATTAATTTAATAAAATAAATAACTGTTGTATTTTATTACACTTTAAAAACGTCTCTAGAAAAAATTATCGTATTGCACCAACAGTTATCTTTGTTGATGAGTTAACGATTACGCCACCATTGACACATATTGTCATTAACACCTTTGTCAGGTGAACATTTACTCCATGGAGCTAATTTTCTTGTCAGATCTGTTCACAAGTCTCTTACTATGGTAATAAAAATGTACTAAAATTTTTTTTTGTGGCTGAACGAGCTCAAATGAAAATGTAAAGCAGCATACATATCTAGGCATTACTTTTACACAAAACATGCACAGAACAATCCATATAGACAATATAGTATCCTCAGACCTCAGCGACTACAAGGATTCACCTTATGAAAGTTTTTAAATATAAATGGTCAGGTAATAGTCTTATAATATGTTATACAAACTGTATCCGACCCTTAATAGAATATGCTAATGTTGTGTATGCAAACTTATCTATTCAGGACAGCAATAAATTAGAAAATATACAAAATGAAGCTATGCGAATATTAACAGGGGCTAAGCGCTTATCATCAAATACGGCATTAATCAAATAAACCGGCTCTAAAACTCTCACTAAACGCAGGGAATCTCACAAAATTAGTGTTTTTTAAATATATTTACGGGAAACTGTCATTACTTAAAACAACAGAATGTATGCTAATTCAACTCCAATCCAGGGACACACGAACCGCATCATCAGTCACATTTAGACTACCCAGATGCAAAACATTTGCTTTTATACAAGAGTTTTATTATATAAGAGTTTCTTCCCCAGCTGTGCCAAAACATACAACACACATGATACTAACTTTACGCTTTACAAAACTGCCACACTCGAAAAACAGATAACACACTACAAAAAACGAAATAAAAATCACACGCAACTTCACACTCAACCGTAGATATATAAAAATAGCGCTAGTCCAGATTTGCTTAGAATTTAGCAACCTCAATAAACATTTGTTCATAAAAGGATGTTTAAATAGTTTCGAGTGTGAATGTACAGAGACAGCCGAAACCCCTCGCAACTAATTTTTAATGCAATCTTTACAATATTCATAGGCCGATAATGATGCAAACTTTTAAGTAAATATGTACATCATGCTTCAGACTCTATCTACACTGATGCATATAATTCTAGAAGGGAATATTAATGGAAACGAATTTGAAAATGTAGAAATAATAACAGCTGTATCAGACTTTATATATAATACTGGGCGGTTTATTAATTTTATTGACTATTTGACCAAGTACCTGATAGGACTGAGAGAAGATAAGGTTTATTTATCAAAATCATCAAAGAGCTGTATTCGCCATGGAAGGGGAGGTATAAATGGTACACAGATGAGCCGGCCTAGTAACCATGGGTAAAGTGTGTGAAACGCACAGAGCATTGTATATGCACTACATATAAGTATTCTACATTATTTCTATTTTTGTTACATTTTACAAAAGAAAATCCTCTATATGTCTGCATTCAGTTGTGTATATATGTTTCAATACAAGGTATTTAACCACTCTATGAATACTCAATATATTTAATAGTTTTCAGAGAGGGGCATGTTGTAATGGATAGAGCTTGGTGCTTAATATCGATGTCGCTGCCTGCCTGCGATTAAGAACCCCGCGTATTGCGGGATTTTCAGAGACTTTCATGTTTCTCCCCTCTCAATCTTGGAACATTGTTTCGATGTTGTAGGCCTATCCTTGGGCAAGTCACATCTCCCTCAAGTGCTTCATTTAACTGAAAATAAGTACTTGGTAGGATAGAGATAGCAATGTGTACGGTATGTTTAATACGCCGAAATGGCTGCAGGACTGTATGCTCTCCGTAAAGTTCAGATGGCACCCGAATGAACAGGTGACCAAAGGGTAAAATGTGAAGTCATATGATAGGTCTTCAGACTTGATATCAGACAATAAACATGCACCTTTACCTTTCCACCTTTGTACATAATTTTTTGTGCATATTACTCATCATCATCAAGCTGACAATAATCAGGAATTGAACAGTTTATTGGCATTTAAACTAACGTGATACAAACTAATAATAAAATCAATATGTTTTTTTATTATCATCATTATATAATCATGTTTTAATTCAAACTTTGGATTTCCAATCTATGTGATAATTGTTCGGGAGATGTAAATCTTTAAGCCTAGCTGGGTTACATTTTAACGAGTATTGTAATATAAAGATTATACATTATAGTGAAAAAATATTTAATTATCGGTTTTATACGAAAAAACTTGTTGTTTTTATTAATCAATTATACAAATTCTGTCGAGAGGCAATCACTATGACGAGCCCAGTGATTATACAAGATATTATACAATAAAAAGAAGTGTTTCAAAATTTTTGTTAAAACAAGTCTTTGAATAGTAGGCCCCCTATTTAAAATAGTTTAAAACCGTTTTCTTTTCTTATCTTTTTGTAAAATTGTATGTATTGATCTGACAAGAACCTTTTATAAAATACACAGTAATCAATTCATTGACCTGCAATGAGTGATGATTGCTAGCTCTTCCAGATGCTGGGCTCTACGGCTGGCAGCTTTATGATAAAGATTGTACATATTCATGAAAACTTCCATCTGAAGCTGTTTGCAGATGATGTTTTACCCAATCTTTTGGCTTTTTTGTATCTCATCTTCATCTCAATTGCACGGTGGTGCAAGATTACCATCTGACCGCAACATTTGTCAAGCTGTTTCTCCAAGGTTTCTCCTTCTTTTCTCCTAGGAATTGACGCCACTTTTATTTTCATCCTTCTTCCTTAGATATAAAGCAAAGTAAATGTTGAGATCGACCAAAGTACGGCCTTATATCAGGCAGGCTCACTATAGTAAGAGATGTGTAAACAGATCTGACAAGAGAATCAGCTGTATATTTTATTGTTCACATACGTTTTGCTAAACTCAAGAACTGCGTAGTTGAGCGTCAATTCAACGGGACGTGTCACATTGATAAAGCGATTGCAATATAGAATATTATTGCTTTAATATAGTCGTTTTTAATCCGTTTTAGTGGCCGTTTAAGTTGCTGTTATTGGGAATGAAATGAGTGTTTAAACATCAAAACTTGCAAATGTTTGGTCTCAAATTATACAAATATGGCTAATTTTCAACCTCTTGACGTTGTGGGTCGCGGTAGCAAGACACAAATTCAAGTGGGTGAAAAATTAAATAAATTACTTCAGAGGTTTAAGGTTTAAAATCAACTATAATCATTCTGGTGAAAAGTGTGTTGGAATAATGTTCGCGGAACCTGATCAACTAACACTTTTTAAACTCACTAGGTGGGCTACATTTCCTTTATGCAAAATCATCAAAGAGCTATGTTTGCCGCGGGGAGGGGGGGGGGATATGAAACACAAATGAACAGGTCCAGTCGACAGGGGTAACGTGTGTGAAGCGCACAGAGCATTGCATATGCACTACATAAGAACTCGGCATTATTATTATTTCCTTTACATTCAACAACAAAAAAAGTCTATCATTACGGTGACTATAATCCGTAATTGAACTGTTTATCGGCAGTTGAACTAGTTGGGCAGTAACAAATAATAAATGTAATATGTTTTGTTATTATTATCAGAACGTTATATAAACGTGTTTGAATTGGAACTTTGAATTACCAATCTATGTGATAATTGTTGGAGAAATGTAAATGTTTAAGCTTAGCTGGGTTACAATTTAAAGAGTATTTTATTTATTAAGAAGAAACATAGTAGACAAAATCTGTAATGATCGGTTTTATATGAAAGACGTGTGACTTTTATTATTTAATTAATTATACAAATCAGTGGCGTGGCAATCACCATGATAAGCTCAGTGATTATTATTGAATGACTTCCTGTTGATATCCAACAATAAAAAGAAGTGTTTTAAAATTATCGTTCAGATTTGTTTTTGGATTGTATTTACCATAGCGTAAAACAGTTTGTTTATCTTATCTTTTTGTAAAATGTAGGGTTCTGACAAGAACCATTTATATAGTACACATTAGTCAATTCATTGACCTGCACTGAGTGATGATTGCTAGCTCTTCCAGACGCAGGGCTCTACGGCTGGCTGATTTATGATAAAGATTGTACATATTCATGAAAACTTCCATCTGAAGCCTGAAGCTGTTTGCAGATGATGTTTGACCCAATCGTTTGGCTTTTTTATATCGCATTTTCATCTCACTTGCACGATGGTGCAAGATTACCATCTGATCGCAACATTTGTCAAGCTGTTTCTCCAAAGCTGCTCTTTCTTTTCTCCTAGGAATTGACGCCACTTTCATTTTCATCCTTCTTTCTCTGATATCAAGTAAAGGTAATGTTAAGATCGACCAAAGCATGGCTTTATATCAGGCAGGCTCACTGTAGTAAAAGATGTGTGAACAGATCTGACAAGAGAATTAGCTCCATGGAGTAAATGTTCACGTGACAAAGGTGTTAATGACAAGAGGTGTCAATGGTGGCGTAATCGTTAACTCATCAACAAAGATAACTGTTGGTGCAATTTGAGAATTTTTATTAAAGATGTTATTAAAGTGTATATAAAATACACCAGCTATATAATTATTTTATTAAATTAAATACCTTTATTGTTCACATACTTTTTGCTAAACTCAACAACTTCATAGTTGGGCGTTAATTCAATGGCACGTGCCACATCGATAGAGCGTTTTGCAACATAATACCATTGCATCTGGTTTTATGGTGATTTTTTTGAGAGCAATGCACGCCTTGCGTAATAATAGATTGCAATTAGTTGACCCTGATGTAAATATGTTATTAAACTTGCTTCATAAAATGGTAGGAACTGTATTGCCTTACGGCTATTAAGTACGTATGTGGGTTTCTACTCAGCTATAGAAAGAGTTAATTTAAAATTCTGCAAATTGTTGTTAAAGGTTTCTAAATCTACATGTAATGAAATGGCATATCGTGGGCTAGAAATATACCCGTTAAAAATAGAGTAAAAAATAAAATATTATGATACTAGTTTAAAAATTATCACAATTAATAAACTTTACTTGTACAGAAAAGTTATTCATTAACAAACGCGAAGAACTGTGATGTGGTAAAACTGTGCATCAAAAACTATTATGCGGTATAGGATGTAATGCGGTGTAGTTACAGCAAGGTGCGTCAAATAGAAATTAATTCCTAAGGCAGTGTAAACGAAGATTACAAGATATGTATATTCAAAATTGGTCGGAGATGATCAATTTAAACTCAAATTGTCCATGCCGATTTAAAACGATCTAAATATTGCTATCTTATAAATGTGAAGACGCATCGACATGAACTTATCAAATTTAGACTCAAAAACCATAAATAATCTAATAATGTTAAGGGAAGGGGATGGGTTCGTTTACCCTATACTGATATGAAAGGCTATAAGACACATGTGATACATTAGGCGATGAATACCACTGTATATTTGAATGTATAAAGACGGAACCTATAAGACAAATATTACCTGACCAAATGCGCGCTATCAAAATTGAGTTTTATGAGTAATTTTCACCCATTTGACGTTGTGGATCGCGGTAGCGAGAAACAACTGCAAATGGGTAAAATATTAAATTAGTTAATTTAACGCCTTCAAGGTTGAAATCAAATAAAATCCTTCTGGTAAACAATGTGTTGAAATAATATTCGCGAAACCCGATGAACTAGCTCTTTTTAAACGCACTATTGCTTGACCTTCAACCAAACAATAAAATACTGCCCTGTATCAATGTAAATGACAGTAATCAGTAATTGACTGATTACTTGACATTTAAACTAGCATGAAACAAACTAATAATAAATTTAATATGTTTTCTTAGTCTCATCAGAGCATTATATAAACATGTTTTAATTCGAACTTCGGATTTCCGTTCTATGTGATAATTGTTCGAGAGATGTAAATGTTTAAGCCTAGCTGGGTTACATTTTAACGAGTATTGTAATATTAAGATTATACCTATAGTAAACAAAATATTTAAATCTCGGTTTTATATGAAAAAACTTGTGACTTTTATTAATCAATTATGAAAATTCAGTCGCGTGGCCATCACTATGATGAGCTCAGTGATTATCATTGAAGAATTTCCTGGTAATATCCAACAATAAAAAGGAGTGTTTCAAAATTATCGTTAAAACAAGTTTTTGAATAGTATTTACTATAGCTTAAAACAGTTTGCTTATCTTATCTTTTTGTAAAATGTAGGGTTCTGACAAGAACCGTTTATAAGGTACATATTAATTAATTCATTGACCTGCAATGAGTGATGATTGCTAGATTTTCCAGGCGTAGGGCTCTACGACTGGCAGATTTATGATAAAGATTGTACATATTCATGAAAACTTTCATCTGTAGCCTGAAGCTGGTTGCAGATGATGTTTGACCCAATCTTTTGGCTTTTTTGTATCGCATCTTTGTCTCAATTGCACGATGGTGCAAGATTACCATCTGATCGCAACATTTGTCAAGCTGTTTCTCCAAGGCTGCTCCTTCTGTTCTCCTAGGAATTGACGCAACTTTCATTTTCATACTTCTTCCTTTGATATCAAGTAAAGGTAATGTTGAGATCGACCAAAGTACGGCCTTAATCAGACAGGCTCACTATAATAAGAGATGTGTGAACAGATCTGACAAGAGAATTAGCTCCATGGAGTAAATGTTCACGTGACAAAGGTGTTAATGACAAGAGGTGCGATCAATGGTGGCGTAATCGTTAACTCATCAACAAAGATAACTGTTGGTGCAATATGGGAATTTTTACTAACGACGTTACTAAAGTGTATTTAAAATACACCAGCTATAATTTTTTAAATTAAAAACATTTATTGTTCAAACATTTGTCCTAAACTCAACAACTTCATGGTTGGACGTTAATTTATTGTCACGTGTCACATTGATGGAGCGTTTTATAGAATACTATTGCGTTATTACCATATGTATTGACGATGACCCATGTCAGGCTGGGTTCAAAAGAAATAGCAGGACCATCGGAAATATTTTTATACTACAATCCCTTGTAGTCTCGCAAAAGGCCCACAAAAAACCTTTATATGCGTGCTATATTGACTTTACGAAAACGTTCGATTACGTAAATAGAGACGCATTAGTCTTCAAGTTGAAAAAACGCTTCGTTGAACCGTAAATTCCTCTCGGTTATAAAATCAATGTTTAACAAGTCTAATGGCCGTGTTAAATGGAGAAATAAATTTAGCAAACCCACTTAAAGCAAGTTCGGCGTCTCACAGGGTGGCGTTTTAAGCCCGAAACTTTTCACAGAATTTCTTTGCGACATCTCAGAATATCTAGATAGAAGCTTAGGTCGCAAATTAGGGGGTATGGTAATTATGTATTTACTTTTTGCTGACGATATTGTGCTTTTTTCGGATACAGCCGAAGGACTACAGAAGCAGATCTCATTATTTTGGGGCTACTGTAGATTATGGCAACTAATAGTTAGCCTACCTAAAAGTAAAGTAGTCATATACAATAAAGGGTACGCAGATGAGACATATGAATTTAAGATAGGAGAGGACAGACTAGAAATATGTGAATCATACAAATATCTCGGACTATGGTGCAGCAACAGCCCCAACATATTTGCTAAAAATTATACATACTTGTCACAGCAGGCTAAAAAAGCATTATACGCGATTAAAAGCTACACCACTGGGCAAATTACACCCAAACCTAGCACTAAAACTATTTGACAGTTTGATAAGCCCTATTCTCATGTATGGCTCTGAAATATTATAAAATGGTAGAGAGCAAAATGACTTCGAGAAAATACATCTCTCCTATCTAAAAAAACATGCTTGGTGTAAGAAGACAAACACCCACTCTGGCCATATACGGCGACACCGGTCATTTCCCTCTTTTGCTGAAACAACAAGTCCAGACCCTGAAATACTGGGCTCGTCTCATAGCTTTACCAGATAACCACATCTTGAAAAACGCGTACAACTGTCTCTTGGGACTAGACAGTATAGGAATCGAAAATTGGACTACGCATGTAAAAACATTAACTTTTAATCTGAATCTGGGTTCTTTCTGGGAAACGCGGACGATAGAAAGAAGTTGTAGGTTCATAAAGAATGTTAAACAACAAACTGAAGACAAATTTATTGATGACTGGACTGAAAAAATCTTATGCCAGAACCAACACACAAAACTTAAAACATACAACACTTTATCTTTCTTTCCGAAACTCGCTACATATGTAAGTGATCTGACTGACACAAGACTAATCGCTGCGGTGGCTCTGCTTCGCCTTAGGTCCCACAATTTAGAAATAGAAAGGGAGAGACATACCAGACCCAAAACCCCTGTAGCTAATCGTATATGCCGATGTTGTCAGACGACTCAAGTTGATGACGAAATTCATTTCTTAATGCGGTGTAATACGTTCGAACTCGATAGAAAAGCTCCTCTCTCTGAGGCTTGACAATATCACAAACTTTAATACCCAATGCGATACTGAACAATTTAAATCTATCATGAGCAGTGAAAACCATGCAATAATCAATGCTCTTGCAAAGCATACTTATGTGTGTTTTGAGAAAATAGTAGTTTAACAACTTCCACACTCACGAACTTGGTCAGGTACAAGGGCTTCCATTACTAGTATTATATGTGTAGTGCTATTCAGCTCTAAAGCTGTGGAAAATATGTGTAAATCATGTGAAAAATTATTTTTAGTGAGGGCGTCGTGTCCAGTTCATCGGTCTGCAGCAATTTTGCGCAGTACTGATGAGCTAGTTATACTTTAGATTTAATGATATGTGGAAATGTCCATGGCGTGCCCGAGAAGCGCTCAAATGACGAAGTATAAAGTATGTAACATGTTAAAGATCATATAACTACTAATACTGTGTTTTAACGCTCACAAGACAAAATGTAAACTTGTATATAATTCTTAAGTTTCTACGCTTTCCAGAGTGTCTTTTTTGCTGCCATTTAGAATAACTTATAGTAGCTATTTTATCTCTGGTTTTGGTGCGGGAAACATATATGTCCCATGTACATATACCATGATAATGATGTATTGTGTTTGACGTTATTTGTGTACATATCATGCCGATATATTTGATTCACAGAACTAACCATTCCAACCCTGCTGTACATATTGTATATATATATATATTGCTATGACAAATAAGTCAGCAATGACTTGAATTATTGTCAATAAAACATCTATCTATCTATTAAAATCGTTTTTAATCTGTTTTTAGTGGCCGTTTAAATTACTGCTATTAGGAGTGTAATGAGTGTTTAAAAAGCTAAATTTTCAAATGTTCGGTCTCAACTTATACAAATATACGTAATTTTTAACCACGAGAAGTTGTTCGTCGCCGTAGCGAGACGCAAATATAAATTGTTTAAAAATCCAATTAATTAATTTAGCGCCTTATCAAATGTATTCCTTCTTTTAAAAATTGTGTTGTAATAATGTTCGCTGAACCTGATCAACTGACACCTTTTAAACTCACTAGGTGGGTAACATTTATGTGCTTCCCTTCACTCAGGTGTAAATGAGTACCTTATAGAACAGAGTGAAGATAAGGTCATTTTTCCAATATCATCAAAGAGCTGTGTTTGCCACGGGGGGAGGGGGGGGGGGGAATGGTACACAAATGAACAGGTCCAGTCACCAGGGGTAACGTGTGTGAAGCGCACAGAGCATTGCATATGCACTAAATAAGAACTCGACATTATTTTTATTTTCTTTACATTTTACAAAACAAAATTCTACCATTACGTTGATAATAATCCGTAATTGAACTGTTCATTGAGCAGCTTATTCGCATTTGAACTAGCTTGGCACTAACAAATAATAAATTTAATATGTTTTGGTATTATCATCAGAGCATTAATAAACATGCGCTAATGGAGCCTTTGGATTTCAAATCTATGTGAAAATTGTTCGGAAGATGTAAATGTTTAAGCCCAGCTGGGTTGCATTTTAAGGAGTATTGTAATATTAATATTATACATATGGTAAAAGAAATATTTAATTATCGGTTTTAATTGACAAACCGTGTGACTGTTGTTAATTAATTATACTAATCAGTCGCGTGTTTATAATTAACGTTGAAACATGTTTATGAATTGTATTTACTATAACTTAAAACATTTTGTTCATCTTTTATTTTTGTAAAATGTAGGGTTCTGACAAGAACCGTTTTTAATGTTGACATTAGTCAATTCATTGACCTGCAATGAGTGATGATTGCTAGCTCTTCCAGAAGCAGGGCTCTACGGCTGGCAGATTTATAATAAAGATTGTACATATTCATGAAAACTTCCATCTGTAGCCTGAAGCTGGTTGCAGATGATGTTTGACCCAATCTTTTGGCTTTTTTGTATCGCATTTTCATCTCATTTGCGCGGCGGTGTAAGATTACCATCTGATCGCAACATTTGTCGAGCTGTTTCTCCAAGGCTGCTCCTTCTTCTCTCCTAGGAATTGACGCCACTTTTATTTTCATACTTCTTCCTTAGATATAAAGCAAAGTAAGTGTTGAGATCGATCAAGGCAAGGCCTTATATCAGGCAGGCTCACTGTAGTCAGAGATGTGTGAACAGATCTGACAAGAGAATTAGCTCCATGGAGTAAATGTTCACTTGACAAAGGTGTTAATGACAAGAGGTGTCAATGGTGGCGCAATCGTTAACTCACCAACAAAGATAACTGTTGGTGCAATACGATAAATTTTACTAAAGACGTTCTTAAAGTGAATTAAAATACACCAGTTATTTATTTTATTAAATTTAAAACATTTATTGTTTGCAAAGTTGTTGCTAAACTCAAGAATTACATAGTTGGGCGGTAATTCAATGGCAAGTGTCACATTGATAGAGCCTTCGCAATATGGTATACCATTGCTTTATTATAGTAGTTATCAATCCGATTGAGTAGCCTATTAAATTACTTTATTATGGAATGAAATATGTGTTTAAACATCCAAATTTGCAAATGTTTGGCATCAAATTAGGCCTATACAGATATGGATAGCTGTCACCCATATGAAGTTGTCGCGGTCGCGGTAGGGAGACGCAAATTAAAGTGGGTGACAATTTAAATTATGTAATTTAGCGCTTTAAGGTTTCAAATTAAAAATAATCATTCTGGTAAAAAATGTGTAACTATAATGTTCGCGGAACCTGATCAACTAACACTTTTTAAACTCACTAGGTGGGTTATATTTATGTGCTTCCCTTCACTCAGGTGTGAAGAGTACCTGATAGGACAGAGAGAAGATAAGGTATTTTTTTCAAAATCATCAAAGAGCTGTATTCGCCACGAAGGAGGGGGGAGGGATGATACAGAATGAACAGGTCTAGTTGCTGAGTTTAAAGCTTTTAATACTTTGGATTTGCTAAATTTGTTTTCCTTACAAGATTTAGTCAGCACAGTATGTAAACCGCCAGATCACTCTGTTATATGGTTGAAGGTAAATATATCTAGTTATGGTGTTAAAGAGACTGAGAGCATACTAGGTGAAAACACACAGTCAAACGATGTAAGAATTCATAACGTAGATTCTACAGTGCCATCATCACGCTATTTCGAACTATACAATCTACATAAAAATTCAGATAGGTTTATGAATGATGAATCCTGGAGACTGTCACTGAATGATGTTATCAATCATATTAACAATGCTAAGCGATGCCAAAACGATATAGATGATTTGTATGATCTATTATGTAGCAATATTTATCAAGAGCTAGATAAATTCTATAAAAAAATTGATGTCAACCAGAAAGAGGTATAGAAAAACAAAACCTTACTGGGACTCCGAATTAAACGAATTATGGCAGAGTATGTGTTTTGCTGAGAAGATATTTGTGAAATTTAAAGGGTCCAGCCTGACAAAAAAGCAACTACAACGAGATTTTGTAGCAGCGAGAAATATTTTTGATAAAAATCTTAGAAAAAAAGAGCGTGCTTATAGAAGAGAGAAAATTAATGAAATAGATTCACTAAACAGTAAAAATCCAAAAGAATTTTGGAATCGGATCAATAATCTGCTACCAAGTCAACGTAAAAAATTACCAGATAGAGTGAAAAGGGGGGAGGATTTTGTCACAGATCGACATGATGTACTAGATACATGGGGTGAGGATTTTAAAAAACTGTATAATAGAGCCAATGGTGATGTTGAAGAAACTAGTTTGAATTTCTATAATGCGTGCCTGGAACACAAATTATTATTAGAAAATACAATGGGTACACATTATACTGGAGTGGATATGCTGAATGAACCCATTGGTTATCATGAAATAGAAAATGCAGGTATTTAAAAGGTTAAAACCAAAGAAATCCCCTGGTATTGATGGCTTGCCAAACGAGGTTCTTACTGATCCTTCCCTTCTGATTCCATTGTGGTCACTTTTTAATAAATGTTTTGACTGGGGCATTATTCCCTCCGTATGGCAAGAAGCCATTATATCATCTATTCCAAAATGTTCAACAAAAGATAAATTTGTCCCTCTTAATTACAGAGGTATCAGCCTGTTATCTAATGTATATAAACTGTACTCATCTATTTTAAATCACCGACTAGTAGCTTATCTGGATAACGTTGACTTTTTAACAAAAGAGCAAAACGGATTTCGAAAACACCGCTCGTGTGGAGACCACGCTTTTGTTTTATCAAGTGTTATTAGCAGCCGTATGGAACAAAATAAACCTACCTTTGTTGCATTCATAGACTTTGCAAAAGCATTCGACTGGGTCGATCGAGAGCTTCTATTGTATAAATTGCTTCGATCTTCTGTAGACGGTCCCTTCTCTTTTGCAATTAAATCTATGTACACTAAAACTAGGTCATCAATAAAAGTTAATGATGATTTGTCAAACTGGTTTGAAACTGAATGTGGTGTGAGCCAAGGAGATGTGCTTTCTCCGACGCTTTTTAATATCTTTATAAACGATTTGTCCACAGAATTAAATTTGCTGAGAATAGGTATTACCCTTGGTGATGATAGAATTTCGCATCTGTTGTACTGTTGTGAGGTATTTTTTAGGAGTTGGACCGAAAACTCCAATCTCAGCACTACATGGTGAAGTAAATTGGGTTTCTCCCTTCTCGAGACATGTCGCATGTATTACAAAATTATGGAACAGAACAATAATGATGAATGAGCAGAGGTTACCTTTAAAAGTGTTAAAGTACATGAGAAACAATAATTTGGGTTGGGTAAAAAGAGTGAAGTCTATATTTCTAGAGCTAGATTTAGATATAACCTCAAATGACATTTCACATATACCGTTGCAAACTGTTAAAGAACATCTAGTCAAAAAAGACACCCATCAATGGAAACTAAGCGTGGCATCTAAACCCAAGTTACGAACATATGCTCTATTTAAAATAAATCTCAAAACAGAATTGTATGCTAGTCTATTAATTCCAAAGTGTAAACGATCTATTTTTTGTCAATTTAGAAGCGGTATTCTTCCTTTAGCAATCGAGACGGGCAGGTATCGCAATGTACCTGCAGATGAACGGTTGTGTGAAATATGTAATTTGAATCTAGTAGAAGATGAAATTCACTTCCTATGTTTTTGCCCTAGGTATCAGGAATTGAGAACTGAACTATATCAGAATGTTTTATCTTTAGACTGCCTTTTCCTTCAATATACGGATACTGAGAAACTGAGAATTTTGATGGACGACAGATTTGTAAAACTGACAATAAATTTTATATATGGAGCTTGGCAAATTAGACAAAACGTTATGTTTAATTAAAATACATATTTCTTTTGTTTTA